>CAJNIZ010020069.1:29864-41891 GCA_905231905.1 Symbiodinium pilosum | reverse complement strand
GGCTTTTGGTTTTTGGGTTTAGGGCTGAGGGTTTAGCGTTTAGGGGTCCATGTACCCAATAATTAGGTACCCTTTGAAGGGGATCTATAGGGAAATACGGGGAGTAAATAGGGATATATAGGGTTTAGGGTCCATGTATCCGATAATTAAATACTTGGATTGTGGGTAATAGTAATTATAGTACAGGTTTTGGGTTCCAAGACCTACCCAAGGGCTCCAATGTAGTTCCTTTTTGGGTCGTTTATTGTTTTTTGGTAGGGGATTATAATATATTGCCCCAAAAAGGAACAACGTAGGAGGACCTGGGTAAGCCCTAAAACCTAAAGCCTACAGCCTGAACCCTCAACCTTAAACCCCACACCAGAAACCCAAAATTCTAAGCCCCAAACCCTAAACACCCGAACCAGAAACCCTAAACCCTATGCTATAAGTTTGGTACTGCCCCCACTCAGTAACAGAGGGATAATAAATAAAATATTGTTATATATAGCCCTTAATAGGACCCCTAATATAGACTGTTTCTGGGTGGCGGCAGTACCCAAGCTATAAGGACTGCAGTTTCTTTCCTTGCTATTCAGAGGTAAGTCACCGCATTGGTGAAGTAGGTGGGCGAGTGCAAACCACTAGCATCCTCGGCGCTCAAAAGCCTGGGCTGGGTTTAGGGGTTAGGGTTCAGAGTTTAGGGTTTGGGGTTTAGAGTTTGGAGGGGCTTCGGGTTTGCGGGTTAGGGTTTAGTTTTGTTTGGGGCGTGTTTAGGGTTGAGCCAGTATATGGGAGAATCCAACCGAAAAGAATATGGAACATGAAATGGTCACTGGAATTCTAGGGCTATGCAGAGATGCATGGCAATTGCGTAGTTAAGTTACCAAACTACGGATCCCTCATCATAACACTTTAACCGTCAGCCCCAACCCTTAACCCCAAGCATTTTGAAGCTGCTAAAAAGATCTTCAGCTAGAGAAAAATCCCAAGAGGCAGAGCTTCACGATGCATTCCAAGTTCCTGACTTCATATTGCCCATAAAGCGGCTATGAACACCAGTATATCCGTATATTCCCAGAATCCAATTCATGTTCCTTGTTCTTTTCCAGTTGGTTTACCATTGGTTGGGCGTCATTTCGGCTTCTACATCGAACCCGAAGCAAGTACCTTAACTCTGTTCCACATAGTCTTGTTCGTAGATGTTGCTGCCAATCCCCAGATTCCATCTTCATTTTCCACTCTCTTTTCCATCTGATTCTCCATTTTGGGGGGTACTATCTGCCCTAAACCGTACACTACACCCTAAACCGTGTTAATATCCAAGAAGCAGGTATCTGAAGCCCGTTCCACAAGCTCCGGAGAGCCTGGAGGCTCTCACGTGGCTATAGCGACTGGCAGTGATGTAGCCCAACGTCCGTTTCGACAGCTTGTTACGCAGTTGCCCTTCAAGGTATAGGCCCAAAAGACGGCGGCAGGGAGAATTAAAAGCTTTTCGCATCTGCCCTAGCAGGGTGGGCAAATTCCCAGTTGTAGATGGGAAACCGTACTTCAACGAGTTTGAGCAGCTGCAGCCACTTGCAAATGGTCAGTACAAACGGGGCAGAGATTGGATCATCCCACCGTGTAGGGTTTAGAGTTTGAGGTTTGGCATTGTTTAGGGCTTAAGGGTTTCGAAAAAGATGAGGGAAGTGTGAATAGCCCCCTCCATAAAGGCTTTTTGAAAGACTGGCACTCTGAGCGGGAATTGCCCAAGACAGAATTGAATAGAGGTGTTCGCAAAATGCGGTCCCCACTAAAGAGGCGAAAAAACATGACCTTGAGTATGGAGAACCCCACATTAGGTAATCTCCTGGTCGTGGCGTGAGAGCTCTGGTCGTGAACTCTCAACCCTACATCCAAGACCACTAAACCCTTAGCCACGTATCATAAATTCTAAGCCCTAAATCCGACGGCTTTGATGCCATAGGCCGAAACAGAGCGTATCTGAAGCTTGCGTCCGCAAATGGATTGGATGTGACATACCCTGCCTGGGGCTTTACGTCTACAAGTACTTCTTACTCTGGGCTGTAACCTAAGTCTGTGAAAACAAACCACTCTACACTTTTGGGATCCCGAAGATATCCTGAACCAAAACCCTAGGCCCTAAACCCGAGGCCCTAATCCCGAAACCCCTGAAGCGCGACTCGTGTACTTTAGGCGTGCACAGAACAACCTAGAGCCAGCATGTGCCCCATGGGGTTTAGGGTTTAGGGTTTCGGCTTTACGGTGGGAGGACAGAAGTCATGATCATTGGCAAGGTGAGACATCTGATCGGGCGTCAGCGATGAATGTTACAGTAGGAAATAACTGGTGTTTATTGATGGTCTCCCCACTTGGACAACCCAGTTTAATACGCTCGCCGATAAGAAAACTTATAGTCCCCTTTAAGTAGATAGAATATGACGTCTGGTATATTACAGTAAGATCCCCATATACTCCAATTATTTACTTCAGGGGGACTATACATCCTGACCCTTTCGACTTGACCCAGTTTACCCCAGAAGCACCTTCAAACCAGCCACCCCCACTAGAACTAAACTGGGTTGCTGTTAAGGAACTTTATTTAAGTTCCGACAATGGGTATATAATAGTAAAATGTAGGGTTTCCCCAGTATAGCAACTTAAATTAAGTTCCTCAACAGCAACCCAGTAAACTCTATACCCTGCTTTCCATTGCATCCCGAAATCCTGTCCCCAAACAGCTGATTCGCCTTCCTTTACTCTACTGGAACACCACATATTTCCCCCAAAAGCAAACGATACTAATGTTCAGAAAGCTTTTCAGGTCAGCCCTAGAGATCCAAACAAGCCAAAGCAGGTGATATCAATTTATGCAGACTACGCATTATGTTTAGGGGCCGTATGGGGCCCAAAGTAAGTATCTACTACTTATAGGTCTCAAAGGCAAGTTGAATTATGGCCTTGCAGTCCAGGGTTTTGAGCATCCGCCGTACCACCCCGAATCTAAGCTCTTAACTACCCTTTGAAACCTAAAACCCACGCCCCAACAATCCTAAAACCCTAAACCCTTTGAACCCTAAGGCCTAAACCCCAAAGCCTAAGAAGGGCATTCGCACTCTAAACCCTACACCCTGGGACACCAAAGTTGCCGGGCGCCCGTGCCCTCTCGAGGTGTTGCTGCGCTGACTCCACATACCCAGTGCCTCGGAACATCTGTATACAGGATTTAGGGTTTAGGGGGAATATATGGGGAATATCGGGGTTATATCAGGGACATATCGTCTTTGTATGGGGATATGCGGGGATTATAGGCTAGGTTCCCCATGAACACCGAAAGAATGGGGGTATCCTTTTTCCAAATGTTCAGCTCTAATAAAGAGACCCCAAAAATAATCAGGGAAAAAGGGAACTAATGCGTTACCTAGCAGAGAGGGAACCCTTCAACAAAGGGTTGAGTCTGGGATCTAGCGCTTCGGGTTTAGGATTTCGGGTCTAAACTGAGGGCTCTGAATTGGTGGTTTAGGATTCAGGGTCTAGGGTTTAGGGTATCGTAGGTAGGGTTGAATTAACGACTTATGGATTACTAGGACCCCGATCTGTGTAGGTCTTGTTGGGCTATTTGGGCTCTATTGAGGATACATCGGGGTCTAGGTATGGCTCTTCATTTAGGATGAAGCTCTAGAAGCCCAGTTACATATATACTGGGTTCCTGTCCTTGAGTCCCTATCTAAACTTATGCTATCTATAACCCAACAACCTACTATTTGGGTACCTGGAGTTCCACTACACGCTAAAGCTAGGTACTTTGTACAATTCTGGTATAAAGTACCTCAAATGGGATGCAAAATCATGTTGGGCCCCTGTGGTACCAGCCCTTCAAACGGTTTTAGGGTTTCGGGTGGAGGGTGGCTTCCGACCACGCGGTTTCTGATGACTTTCAGAAGAAACTATCGATATGTGTCGAAAAGTTTATACTGGGGCTTTCAAAGCCATACTGGAAAGGAAAAGGCCTTCTACTGGGTTTGGGTCTTGGGAATTCTGAGCAGAATGTGCGCACTTTGGATCATCCACATATGAGGGGGGGGGAACGTGAGATCCCGCGTACCTGAGAATGTCCCCACAAACCAAAGGTACATAGTGCCCCGCGCCTACACTCCAAAACCTCAAACCTAACCTAACCTAACCCTGAAAGCCCTTGAAACTGAGGCTGAAACTTTCCTCCGTGAGATCGTAGATCTCGTCCTCAGCATGAGGATTCGAGGATGAAGTATCGCTGGGTGTATCCTACACCCTGAACCCTAAGTGGAGGGGTCATGGTGTTTGGCGGCCCAAGGAAGAACTGAGGGAGCCATTCTCTGCAGCTCCCAAAAAAATCTTAACATGTATGTGTTTAGGGGACATCAACCTTACAACTCCATGCTATCAATTTAGGGGTCGTCAATTTGTTTTTTGGGGCTTCCTTGAACCAAAGCATGATTAAAGAGGCCAGGCTATTAAAAGGGTCTAGATCTCATGGGGGGTTTGGGAGTATAGTCCCCCTTAAGTAGATAGAACATGGCTTTGGATAGATCATAATAAGAGCCCATATACCCTATATTCTATCTACTTAAGGGGGACTAGAAGGCTTGGGGCTTGTGGTGGGGCGGCCTAATGTAGCAGCAACCCAAACAGCGCTCCTGCGACCCTCAGAAGACTGTTGCAGGGTCCCTTTCAGAAGAGGCCCCTTATCTTCCTCGAAGGGAGGCTTAAGGGGGGCGCTTAAGGGGAGCTTAAGAGGGAGCTTAAGGGGGGGGCTTAAGGTGGGGGCTTAAGGGGGGGCTGAAAGCTTAGGGGGGGGGCTTAGGGGGTTGGCGAACAAACGCTCTCAAACCTTACAAACCGCTATGCAAGCCCAGTTTTCGTTTCGTCTCCATGTTCTCTTACACATGACGTTCCCTTCTGAGGGTGTGGGTACCAAAACCCTATCCTCTGATTAGCTCTATGTCATGAGAATCCTTGCAGAAACGCCTGAATAGCCCTTTGATCCTAAACCCTATTTAAACCCTAAGCCCCATATAAGTCCAAAACCCTACAGAAGCCCAAACCCTATCTAAACCCTTATCCCTGTAGAACCTACACCCTCTATGAGCCCTAAAACCTATCTAACCCCTACATCCTATGTAACCCTAAACAGGCCCTACATTCTACCTTGAGGGTAAGGGTGACGAAGGTTAATAACCCCAGTAACCCATATAGTACCCCCACTTATTCCCATCATTAGTCTACTTACTAAAGCCCCCTGACCCTAAACCCTAAACCCTAACCTACTTACTAAGTCCCCCTGACCTTCCAAGCATATAAGAACCCCTGAAGGCTGGGTCAGGGACTGTTTGCTCAGTTTGCTCTGCCACCTGGCGCAGGGCTTAGGGTTTAGGGTTTAGGGTTTGCAAAAAAAATCCTGGGTCCTTTGAAGGGATCACAGGGGTTATGTAGGGATCATAAGACTGGGGGTCAATACTCCTTACATCTGGCAATGGACGCCACATGGGGTGTTTCGCTTTTCAAGGTTTCAATCGCTTTACAACTTGTGTAGTCAACCTGCGATGGTGTGGATTTCGGGGTGTTGCTTTTCAATGTTCCCTATCGCTTACCCCTGAACACGCTAAAGTGACGATGTTCAATGTTCCCGTCGCTTTACAGGGTTTGTGCTTCCCATGTCTGCTACTGAGATAACTCCTTGCAGGCGATTAGTGGCTGTGGCTCATATGGGGTTGGGTTATAGACAGAGGTTATATAGGGGTCTAGAAGGTTTAGGGTTTAGGGGGGTTATCTAGGGATAAGGGATGTTATCTTAGTAATGGAGACTCCGATCAACATGAACGGAACATGAAATGGAAAGTACCATTTGGGGTCTAGGGTTTAGACTTTATAGGGTGTAGGGTGATGGGTTAAGGAGTTAAGGGTTTCGGTGCTAGGCTTATTTGTGTGTTTAGGGATTAGCGTTCAGGGTTTTCGGCCTGGGGCTTAGGGACGGATTCCACGAAAGTGCGATGCCATGCTAGGCTTCAAGATAGTCACGGAGTATCGGGGTCCTTTCCGACTGTCATGCAGACATCATAGGTGCAGTGGGTGCGGGGGGCTACTATTCTATATCATAGAATATGACTTCCCTAAACCTTAAATCCCAACCTTAGATCCTATACCCCAAAGCCTAAACCCTAAACCCTAAATCCTAAACCCGAAATCCTAAACCCCAAACCCTATATCCCAACACCCCCATGCCTAAACCCCTAAACCCCAAACCCTAAATCCTAAACCCCCAAACCTAAACCCTCAACCCCTAAACCCTACATGCCAAATCCTAAATCCTACATCCTAAGCCCTAAACCCCAAATCCAAAACCCTAAAAGTCTAAACCCTAAATCCTGAATCCGAAACCCTAAACCCCTTTCCCCTAAATGCTGAACCCTAAACCCCCAAACCTCCAAACCCTTAACTCTTCAGGCCAGTACTAGTACATGAATTGCCCTAAGGGTCCAGGTACCTAATAATTAGGTACTTGCGATTTTGGTAATAGTAATTGTAGTACAGGTTTTTGGTAAGTATCTGATTATCAGCTACTTGGACCCTTAGGGTTGGTATTGCTTGACACCAGGGTCCCTGTTGGGCTAGAACTTTACACTGAGGAAGTGGTTTGGGTGTAGGGTTTAAGGTTTGGGGTTTAGGAACCTGCGCTCCCGTGAAGCGTAGTAGCCCATACCTTACTGCGGGCTTAGCGCGGCATAAGGGAATACAAAAATCCCTGTAGAATCCGTATATGACATACCCCCACATTCTCTACTAGCTCCCAGTAAGATACATAGCGATCCCAACAACTGCCGTCCTTGAGCCAGAAGCGCAAGCCCTGAACCCATACGTGCCCTCCCCCAAGAAATTGGCATGGAACCCCGCATAGCCCAATGATGAAAGGACCCTAGCCCTAAACCCCAAACCTTCAACCCCTTGACCCTAAACCCTAAACTGTGTGTAGCCTCTTTTCAGGTTCCATGGTGATTCATGTTGAAACAGTGAAAGATCTCCTGCATGCCTTCGTAGCGAACAAGCCAACCATTGTGGAAACCTCCTCGATCTTTGTCCGGGTCTCCTAGGTTCAGGGCACAGCGTATACCTAAACGCCCAAAATATGTAAAATAATAGCCCTAAACCCATAATAACAGCCCTAAAGGCCATTATTTTACATAATTTTGGGGTCCAGGTAGGGGTTAGGGCATGGGCTATAGGGTTTAGGGGCTTACAGCATGGAGCTTCGGGCCAGGGTCTGGGTTCCAAAGAATAGCTACAGAGCCCAAAACCTATGATGTAGGAATATTTCTTAGATCAGATGATAAATCGCATGTCCAAGTAAGGTATACTCCTTGATTAAGGTGTTCTATGCGGTCCTATACCCTAAGCCCAAGACACCTGAACCCTACACCGGCTCAGTGGCATTTCTGGTCCATAGTTGTTTAATCGAGGCTTGACTGCCGCTGATGTCCAATGAAGTTTATCAGTTTGTTTAGGGTTTAGGGTGTGGGTTTAGGAGTAGGGCAGTCTGGCTTGAACTACTCTCGTTGCGCCCATTAGTCTCGTGCTAAGCCACTTAATAGGCTTTAGGGTTCTTGTGGTTTGGTGGTATATAGGGGTAAAGTATACGGGTCATATAGGAATACTAGGGAAAATAATATGGAAACTACTATTTAGGGCTTTGGGGGCCTGGCGTTTGGGGTTAGCGCCGTCGTTGTGCTTGCACCCGACCTCTCCGACTCTGGGTCAGCGGACTGAGCGGAGAAGGCTCTTAAAGTAGACTCATGAAAAGCAAACGGAAACTACTATTTGGGGGTTTCCCAAAATTAGGGGTACCTTTTTGGGGGTCCCTATAATAAGGACTATAGTATTTTGGGGTCTACATTGGGGTCCCCTTGTTTTGGGAAACTACCGTTTAACATTTAGGGTTTAGGGTTTATCCAGGCAGTCCCCAGAATAGCCTGCATAATACAGGCGTCCCATTAAGGATCCCTCCGAAAGCCCCAGAGAATGATTTTATCAACAACTCGTCTATAGTTTGAAGCTGCCAACTTGAAATCTCAACCTCAACCCTGATCCTAAACCCTAAACCCTAAACCGTATTCAAGCCATGCTCTCCTACCCAGAACTCCCGAACCCTAAAACACTCAAACCCTAAACCCTGAAAAATACAGTACTTTCCATATTCTTTTCCATTGCCCTATATATCCCAATAGGACTCCATAATCCTTCATTCCCTACAAAGGATCGACCTAGTGACAGCCCTCAACCCAACCCAAAAACCCTAAACCTAAAACTATAGCACAGGATGCTGGTCCAGCCTGGATTTTGTCCAGGTCTGTGGTGAAGGTTGCTAGCAGCCGCTGCTCCTCATGCCGTACCGGCTATGGTTTAAGGGATTGTGAAGGGAGTCTATGGGGGTTTCCCAAAATTAGGGGTAGCTTCTTGGGAGGGTCAATCGCCCGGGGTTTAGGGTCTAGGGATTTAGGGTTGAGGTGTTTAGGGTTTAGAGTCCAGGGTTTAGGGGCTTTAAAGCACCCGCCTCTGCCTGCAACGACTCGCTGGCAGATGACCTGTGCAACGTGCGAACAGGGTTCGGTTGAGGATGGTACTTGGAGGGTCAGGGGGACTTAGTATAGTGAGTGTTCAGGGTTTAGGGTTTAGGGGACTTAGCAAGTAGATTACTAACCCCTATATCCCACATAGTAACCCCACTTATCCACATTATTAACCTACTTATTAAGCCCCCCTGACCCATTTGTAAGCATGAGGTGATGCGGGATCCCCCTGTGAAGAGAAATTCGGCATCCTCACTACGGGGGCTTATGAGCTATAGTCTAAACTCCTTGTAGGCGGGGGATATATAGGAAACTACTATAGGGTTTATCAGAGTTTATCAAAGGGGGATACCAGGAGTTTGGACTATAGCTCATATAAGAACCCCAGTTCTGTTCGAAAGTCTCAGTGCCGCAGAGAGGTTCCATCCCTGAAAGACCCCTGACTTTTCATAGGTTCCTCTACTACTCCCGCTTATACTCTCTTCCCCAATAACTAGGGCTAAAAAGTTTAAACGTTATTATAGAGACCTAAAAGAGAAGCCCAAAAAAGATCAAGTCCGTCTATTGGCTAAGTGAGTTATACTACTCTATAGCTTCCCCTGAGATCCTGACATAACCCTGATTGGGGGCACCTAGGGGTTAGTACAAGGGGGAAGTAGTGGGGGAACCAATGACCCCAGACCTTAAACCCCAAAGGCGCTGGAGGTCTCTGCTATGGAGCTTCCGTCTAATCCTCTTTCCCTAATAATACGACCACCCATTGCCAGGGATGAGGGTTTAGATGCCCCAAGAATAACCCTCCCCAACCCCGTTGATATTTTGTAATTACAAACGCACGGCTCAAACAATCTACGTCACTTTCAGGTCTCTTCCAAGCACCCTATACCATAGTCATACACAGAATTGAAAGCTTAATCATTTCGGTCCCTCTGGTTGTATATATGTGGGGGGTTGAGAGTTGTAGAATTAAGGAAGGGGCTTATGAAATGTCCTTACAGCTTCTGTTTATCCATGCACTCTAGACTCCAAGATGTAAGAGGAACCAGGGGGCCTCTCCCTGAGCCATATCCCCCCCGGACCCTGAACCCTGGCATCAGTATTTCAACGCCGTCTCGGACGCTTCCTTATGTGGCCGAGAGATCGTCCTAAACCCTCTACCCAGACCATAAAATGACAGTATAGCCTCAGGTTCTGTTGAAAGCCTAGGGTTCGGGTTAGGGTCTAGAGTTTAGGGGTGTAGGGTTTAGGGTTTAGGAATATTTAGGGTGTAGATGCTATATCCCTCTGGTGCCGAGAACCTTCTGGGTGCATTCAAGCTCCCTAACAGCAAGTCAATGAAGGAATGGTTGTCCCCCCAAAACACATAATACAGGGTAATGTAGGATTAACATTGGGATTATCTTTGGACAACGGAAAAGAAAATGGAAACTACTACATTATAATACAAATATAATGCTGCCAATTACGTGCCGTATCAACACGACAGTCTCTCACACAGGAGTTATAATAGGATCATTCCAAATATTGATCCCCATCAGCTCCTTGGAGTGTCTTTATTGGTTTAGGGTTTCTTGGGGGCTCAGCAAATATTCCCATGTTTGCCAGAGAGTGAAAGCAGCATGGCTGCACTCTAACTACCTACAGTTTTACAAGTAATTTCCCCATAATCAACAGGTATAACCAATATCATAAACCTTTGGGTAATTGGGCCTGTAGCCCAAAAAAGAACCCTCGTACTCTCCTCATGATCACCCTAAAACCTAGACCCTAGTCCCTAAACCCTAATCCCTGAACCCTAAACCCTAAGCCCCCTAAACCCTAATTCCTAAACCCCCTAAACCCTAAAAGGCGATCCCAGGAACTCCCAGGGTCCCTAACAGTACACCTTCCTTAACAGAATGTATAGTCCCCCTCAGTAGTAGATAGAAGATAGGGTTTGACTTTAGGGTTTATGGGGATCTTAGTATCATATACCGAAAGCCATATTCTATCTACTTAAGGGGGAACATAATCGTAGTATATTGAGGGTATTTGTATTAGGTGGTGCAGGTGCACTGTTTTGAGAAACCCACAGACATGGGTCAAACGAGCTATCTAGTCTAAACTCCTAGTATCCCCCTGAATAAGCCCTATAATACTGCCCTACGTGAACCCCTATCTGACCCCCTAAACCCTAGACCCTGAATACAAAGGGTTGTATAATCCCCGATATAACCCCTATTCAAGGAGTTTAGACTCTGGCTCAAGTAAACCTTGAAGCGCCACCTGCCCTGCTTGCCAATGCCCTCGCCAGATTTGCCCAACCTTGGCGATCGGCTGGGCCAGAAAGTGTGTTTGTAGGGCTGCTAAACCAAGTAAGCAGATATTCTGCTGAAAAAGCTCAACCATAAAGGAATAATCAAACTTTATTTGGGACGATCGCGTCCCCAGAAGTTCCACAGTGTTTAAACCCAGCCAGATGTATGTTGTTTGAAGTCCGGACCTTCCAGGTATCAAGTGATCACATGAGTTAGAATTTGTGGTTGTGCTCTCCGACAATACATACACTCCCCAACCTCTCCCCAGAACACGCACAAAATCTGCACCCAAAAGCCCTACTACGTAGGAATAAGTTCCCCCAACCCATCTGACTTACAAGTGCTAAACCAAGAGTCGCTAGAACTCCACTGTTGAACGCTCGGATGTCGTGGGATGAGGTTTGTCTCGAATCGGGCCCAGGCGTTCTGTGAGCCCTGTATGAACTTCCCTTCAGGAGTTCTGTCCGGTCCTACATGGGGGTTTCCTAAAATTAGGGGTACCATTTTGGGGGTCCCCATAATAAGGATTATAGTATATTGGGGTCTATATTGGGGTCCCCTTATTTAGGGAAACTACCACATCTTTAGAAGGAAGATCCAACAATCCTTCGTCCAAGTATGGTCCACAACGCTTAACACTCTCAACTGCTGCAAAGACATGAGCAGAGCATTGCTGCAAAGACATGAGCAGAGCATTGCATGCCCCAATAGCTAAACCTTGAACCCAAACAAATCGGGCTGAACCTCCGGGAGATGAGGCCAGTTTCTGTGCATGTTGTTTTGAGAGTTCCTTACAGCAGCCCCTACATAATCCCTTTTTAGACTTCAAAATTTGGTAAAACAAAGGCACAAAGGCCACAAAACAAAACCTGCCAAAAGGACGACAATTCTACATACTTTCGGGGCTCGTGTCGGGGAATGACTGCCCTCAACCCCTTGAAAAATCTTGAAACCCCAAATCTTAAACTGTTCACACGCAAGCCTTGCCAGCAAACTCCAGAGCTTGAACGCGGAGACTCTAAGGACTTTAGGAGGGACCCCTCATAGGGACCCTTGTAGCTTATGGGGGTTAGTATGGGGACTAGCTAGGGATATAGGGGTTATATAATGACTATATAAGGGCTATGTATGGTAATGGGATTAAGGGT
>CAJNIZ010020069.1:403-25614 GCA_905231905.1 Symbiodinium pilosum | reverse complement strand
CGGCAGCTATTCACACCATTGCTTGGAGCTACTATGCAAGCCTAAATAGTTTGCAGATCGTAAGCTGCACCTCCAGGTGCTGGGGCCGGAACCCCGCCTAGGCATCCCTTGTCCTTTAACCCCTTCTGGCAAGGGAAATGGTAGGGACGGAGCCCAAAGGCCCTCGGAGACCGTCGGAGGCCCCGCCTGTTGAGCGAGAAGTGGGAATTTAGGGCGTCAGCCCGAAACCCGAAAAGGAATAGAGTTGGGCGGATGCCTGCGCAAGCGGGGCGTGGGAAGAATAAAGCAACACACCAGTTCTTGGTTTGTTGGGCACGAGAGATGTGCCGTCACCAGATATGCCGCCCCCCCACACCTCTGGGTGTGTCGGGGCGCCATTTCTACATGTTACCTCCAGCCGCCGCGCAGCAAGACACCCTAAACCCTAAACAGCAGACCTGGCCTCAGACTCCCGTTGCAACTCAAAGACCTGGCCCACAAAAGTCGTGGGGTTTATAGGGTTAGAGCTTTGGGTTTAGGTATTGGGGTTTAGGTTTTTCGGGTCTCGCTTTAGGGTTTTAGGGTTTAGGGTTTGGGGGTTAAGGCTTAGGGCTTCGGGTTTCAGGTTTGGATAAGCTTCTTAAGGGATGCATAGCGGTGTATAAGGTTTAGGGCAATTATAGCCTGACAGTGGGGAATCAAATTGAAAAGAACATGGAAAGTAAAATGGAACCTGGGGCTTTGTGGGTTTGGGGTCATAGGTTTCTCTACGTTTTTCTACTACCCCAATTATTAATCCATCCCAGCCCTGAATAATCCCAGCCCTGAATAAGTAGAGATGATACTAGACCAATGCTTAGCCATGGCGCGAAGGGCGACAAAAACATGGTAAATGATATCACCCAAGGGGTCCAAGTACCCAATACTACTTCTGCCCCAGACCGGAGAAACCCCTCGACCCAACAGGCATAATTCTTTACCCCTCATTTTCCTAATCTTCAAGATCCCTCAAAGGAGCAATGTAGCAAGATAGTCCCACAATCAGGGCTTGAGATCCCTCAAGGAAGACCTAACACTCATCCCTAAGCGCAAAAAAAATGAAAGTAGGTGACTTGGTGTTCAGAGCTGCCCACTGCAAAATTTGTGTGTTTCTGGGGCTTAAGCCCTGTACCCTGAAACTCAAACCTCCGTAGGAACTACAAAGCGATTGCTCAGTTAGTAATGTATACTTTAGGGTTTAGGGTTTAAGGCAAGTCCCTAGCTTTGCAGAAAGAAATCATCTGGGGCCGGTGTGGTAGGTAGGATGTTGATTTGCGTCCAAAGTTGGACGCCAAAACGAAGACATATGTATGTGTATACACTATGTACTATATATGTATATGTGTCTCGTTATATCGTATACAATCACACTCCAAGGTATTCTGAAGGAACCCTACACTCTACCAGCCCAAAAAGCAACAAGCCCTATCCCAGATATGGTTTTGATACTTGGACACGCAAGGTCCATTTTTTAATCTTCACCACCCAGCCCCTAATCGCATATGTGTATATATATATACATATACCTGCAAGCTATGTTTGCTCTGCTATTGGAATTGCAACATTAAGACGCAAGGCGTTCATTATCTCGGAATTTCTTAAAACCGTAAACCCTAAACCCTGAATGCGCACCTTAGGATGACGACCCCAGGGAAGATGGGGATTGGGGGAGGGGAGAGAGGAAGCACGAAGCTCTAACCCTAAAAGCCCTAAACTCTGAACCCATAAACCCTAAAGCCTAAATGGCCCAAAATCTGAACCCTGTAGATCCTAAAGCCTAAATGCTATTAACCCCGATCCATGTGAACCCTATACATCGCAGAAGCCTTATACAGCCTACTTCCTGAAAACCAGAAAAAGAAAACCCTTTAAATCCTAAAGCCTCTATAAAACCTCGACCATCCTAAGCGCTTAGTCCCGAAAATCTAAACCTTGAACCGTATAAACCCTAAACCCCTACTCACTAAACCCTAAAGCCAAAACCTGTAAATCTATGCCCCTACCCTAGACCCTAAACCCTAAACCCGAAACCCTAAACCCGAACAAATTGAATCCTGTGAACTCTGAGCCCCTCCGAGGGCCTGCGCGCCCCTGACCTCTGCAGCCAACGAACGGAGTTCCTACAGGTTCAAGGGTTTAGGGGATTGGGGCTTAGGGTTTAGGGTTTGGGGTTCAGGGTTTGGGGTTTAGGGTTTGGGGTTTAGGGTTTGTCGTTTAGGGATTAAGGTTTTAGGGTCTAGGGTTTAGGGCTTAAGGTTTAGGGCTTCGGGTTGAGGGTTTAAGGGTGTCAGGAGGGGTCCCATAAATAAGGGGTCCCAAACAGGTGAAGTCACAGTGTGTCCCTATACCCTAAATACCTGCTAGCCAGAACGCTGCCACAGTAGAGCTCGGGTTCCTATGAGGAAAATTATGGGGTTTCCCAAGCGGATTTAGGGTTTAGGCTATAGGATTCCCGCAATTCGGGGTACCATTTCAATATATGGGGGTCTTCTGGGATTCCCGTATTTATGGAATTTGCCATATAAGGGACTATACTGAAACATCCGTCCTACACCCTAGACCCTAAGCCCTAAACCCTGAATGGTCCCTTGGTAAGGCAAACATTGACAGTAGCTCAGCAGAGCCTTCGTAGGCCACATAAGCTAAGCAGCAGTTGCTTTTCCATAGGGACTAAGGACTAAGGTTTAGTTCTTTTTGTTCAGCCCCTTCGAACTTTTACGTCTGCTCGAAAGCAAAGGGGGGTCTCAGCTCCGATATTCACATATCATGGCCCATCCGTCTGAGTTCAAGGAGTTAGGGTTTGTCTAGGGTTTAGGGCACTTCTTGTAAAAAGGGTGCCCGCGATGGTGCCCGCATACATCTCACACAGTACAACTCCCATTCGACGGACTTCAAGAACTACACAACAAATCATTATGTCTCAATGGGGTTTAGGTTTTAGGGTTTTAGGGGTTCAGGGTTTTGGGGTTTAGGGTTTAGGGGTTAAGGGTTCAGGGTTACCCAGACTCCTTTCCAAGGACCGCCAAATTCACAGTCTCCTTGTTACCATTCAGAACCCCCTTATGAGAAACTACCTCAAAGCAACGCGCCCGCACCACACTCCTCGTAGAGGGCCGCGACAATGGCTCTTCTCACGGAAACCTGGCTTAACTTAATGGTTCATGGTAGGGAATAAGGGAATATACCCCCTATGTAATCCCCATACAATAGATTCCCTTATTCCCAACTAACCAATAAGTTGAGAGGCCTGGTTGGCTGTATGGTTTAAGGCTTGCAGTTCAAGGTTGATGAGGGCGTCAGAGGAGCAGCTCAGCTGAGGGCTAGGGGTCCAAGAGACCGATAGCAAGCTGGCGCGGATGTCGCAACAGCAGTTGGGGGCCAGTGGTCATGTACGAACTGTAGCGTTACGCATGGGCTCTATGTCTATGAATAATACCTGCTTTGGGCCCAAAATCTACAAATATCACCTACATTGGGTTATTTGTAGCCGCAGGGTAAGTGTGTTTAAGTGACCCCTGCACCCCACGGCAGTCATGCAAAGGCTTTCTCAAGCTCCACGGATGAAAAGTAGGAGTCTCTCATATTAGGGGGTGGGGGGTTTAATATCAGGTGGAGGGATTGCAGCACACGAGCACGAACCTTTGCATTATCCGAGTCGCCTTCATGACAGCACCAGCACATCAAGTACAACTTGGGTACTGTTCCTCCCCCAGTAACAGTCTATATCATGGGCCCTATTAAGGGCTATATATATATATATCCATATTATGATTATTATCCCTAAGCCCTAAACCCTAAACCCTAAATGAGTGGGGGCAGCATCGAAAGTAAAACACATTCGGTAACAGACTTGGGCTGAAGAGACAATGCGGTTTAGAGTTTAGGGTTTAGAGACACGATGACTGTAGCCACGTCGAGTTTGCCCTGAAATCTGTTCTCCTCACATAACTAGTAAACCCTAAACCCTTCAACCCCGAAACCCTTCAACCTTAACCCCTAAACCCTAAATCCTTAAACCCGAAACCCTTAAACCCTAAAACCCTAAACCCTAAGAGCTGAATGCCTTGAAGACAAATAATACCCAACTTTGTGCCTTTATAGTCCCCCTTAAGTAGATTGAATGTGGGGTAAGGGTTTAGGGTTTAGGGTTTGATTGGGGGTATATAGGGATAACGGAAAAGAACATGGAGACTACTATATGATAATTGGGTATATATTGGGGTTATAGTACCCCTTAAGTAGGTAGAATATGGGGTATGGGGGGATCTTATCCTGACATACCCCAAACCATGTTCTATCTACTTAAGGGGGACTGTATCCTAAACCCTAAACCCTGTATTCTATCTACTTAAGCGCGACTATAGATGATGGTGAATATGGGTTATATAGGGGACTACTCTAGAGGATTTTAAGGTGGATACTAGGATGCTAGACTGGTTCATATTTAATACTTAGGGCTTAATGTGAACCCGTAACTAACTATACGAACATTTTCCTGAGGGTGCGGATTCTTTGTATGGGTGGAGGTTGATTGGCGGCCTGGTCCCGCGTCTGTGGAGGCGCTTTGGGGCCAAGATCTGCCAAGTCCTGCCACAACTGATTCAGCTCTGTAGGGGAATATGGAGATTTCCCAAAATTAGGGGTACCTTTTTGGGGGTCCCTATGATAAGGACTATAGTATTTGGGGGTCTATATTGGGTCCCCCTATTTGGGGAAACTACCTAGTATGGACACTAACAAGACTGATTGAGGTTCATCTAAGTGGAAGGACATCACGAACACAAGATTAGTAGTTGTAAAGGCCCCCACATTGGAGCCCTAGCTGCCCCGACGTAGGACAAGGATTCCTGGGGGTCTGAGCTAGCGATTGTCCCCAGCTCGTATAGAAAAGAGCTACCAGATGAGCGTTTTACAACTAAACTCTACACGTAATTCAAACCTCAAGAAAGCTGAACCCTAAATCCTAAATGAACAAGCCCCCGGTAGGGGTTTAGGGCTGGGGGTTCGAGGCTAAGGGTGAGGAGGCCTCTCGAAGGGACTGTTTGTACAAGGGGGTTGCGGTTGGGGATCATTAATCTCAGGGTCATAGGGTAAACCGTAAACCTTAAGCGACAAGGTCTAAATCCTACGCCCTCAAAGGGCCATTATTTACGCACACCTGCAGCTTTGGCTGAGAGATCGAAGGTAGGGTAATTGCTTTGCTTGCATGTGTAGCTGTTCTACAGTCACCACCTCTAGGAGGGGAGTCAGCAACATACAGCATGAAGTAGAGGTACCCAGAAAAGTCATCACCACTGCAAGTAGTTACACTTCTAAGGTCTTAGCCCATGACTACTCGACCTAAATGGTTTGGGGTCTTGAGCTTAGCTTCGCCATCAAATTGGGGCTGCCAGGGGGCCCTTCTTGAAAGGCCCTGAGAGTTGTGGTTGAATGCCCATGTCCTGGAAGCCCTCAAATCATACCATTAATTACATAATACGACTATCACCAGTACTATGAGAATTAGTACTATGACTGTTACCGTTGCTGCTAACTTTTTCCCATCCCTTAAGCCTAAATCCTGATTTCATTGCCAGTGTCGCAAAAGAATTCTTTTCCCAAAACCCTGAACCCTAAACCTTTGTTTTACATGGAAAGCAAATTTGTCTCTACTCAAAACCCTAAACCCTAACCCTAAACCGTAAGCCCAAAACCCTAAACCCTTAAACCCTAAACCCCCTAACCCTAAACCCTAAACCCCCCAAAACCCTAAACCCTAAGCCCTGGGGCCAATGTTGCATGCCAGGGCACAGCCTACCTAAAGGGGGCGAAGATTTTGGAGCTTCCCTCTAGGGTTTGACAGGGTTTAGGGGTTCAGGGGTTTCGGATTTTAGGGTTTAGGGGTTTAGGGTGTGAGGTTTAGGGGTTTAGGGTCGACTTTAAGAGGTTTAGGGTTTAGGACTCCAAAAGGTAGGTAAACCAACGGCCTCGAACCTATTACCAAGAGCCAAGAAGTCAGGACGCTACATAAGACAATGGCCCAAAACCTGTGTTAAAGGGCCAAAAAGTCACTATTCTACATAAGACAAGGGCCCAAAGCTCAATTCAAACATCTAAACAAAAGTCATTGTCCTACATATATTTGGGGGTCCGGGGATATTTGTTGTTGAAAAAATCTTGAACCACCTGGGCTCCCTACAGCCCATTGTAAACTTCTAGGGGCTTTAGGAGGGACACTTAATGGGGACCCTTGTAGCCTATTGGGGGTTATAGGGGTACTACCTGATTATATAAGGGGTATACAAAGCCTATATAAGGGCTATATAACGTATTGGGATTAGGGGTCCCTTCTAGGCTTCTAGGGGTTCCTCCTAATAACCCTTGAAAACTGCAGGGCTGCAGTTTTCGGCTTAGGGCATATGGTTTAGGGTTGAGGCTTTAGGGTCTAGAAATAATGATCCATTTCTAGACCCTAAACCCTAAACCCTACATGCCCAAAAGGAAGGATTTCCTCCGTCAACCATTGGGGGGACGGGATGAAGGAGTAGACGTGCTATCCACCTAAGCTTGCGCGCCCTGTCTTAGAGGTCTGTTCGGGGTTTCGGATTTAGGGAGTCTACTCAGCACTGAACCTCAAAGTCGGTAAAGAGATTTCACAATTCCCTGGGGCTCCCGGTAACTATAGGGAAAAAAACCAGAATCCGTTATTTAGGTAACTGGAGCCCTGGGGATTGCCATCACGAAGCTGCTAGCTAAGACTCCGAAAGCCTTCAATCAGAACCTCTTCGGCCACAACCCATTTACCAAGCCCGACGCGATAACTGCCCAACTATCCTCAACCAGGACCTCGAGTTCGCTGACGCTGTCCTGCGGCAAAGCAGAAATACCTACTTAACACCAACAAGTATGGTGGGTTGTCTAAACGATGGCCCCTCTTGAGTTCCCATTAGAATACGGACGCAGATAAAGGCAAAATTGTGACAACCTACACTACCCGCAATCCCCCAAAAATCACTGCCAGCGACATACGAAAACGGCCGTATTGCCAACCAGTAGCTGGTAAACAAGGTAGACTACCCTTCACGAGCTCCTTAGGGTTAGCGATAATGAAGCAAGAACAGGAATAACAAGCTCAATGACCCATAAGCCCTAAACCGATCAGCCCTCAACCCATAAATCCTAAACCCAGAAGCCCTAAACCCATAAACCCTAAACCCAAAAGCCCTAAACCCAGAAGCCCTAAACCTAAAAACCCTAAACCATCTGAGTCTGCCGATATCAAAGATACCGTGCTCCTCCAACCCCATGAATACCCAAACTGCCGCGAATCTGACGCCCGAAAACCTCTCTGTACCTAAGCAGACCACTACAAACGGAGAACAGCCATACCCTGAAACATCCTGAAACCCTTGAACCTCCTAGAACCTTCGTAGTCTGGTTTATCTTGGTTCCCTCTGATTTGAGTTGTGGCCCAATAAATACGCTTTTCAGGTAATGTTCTGAGGCAAGAAACCTTAAGCCCCAAACCCAAAACGTTAAACGCTAAATAGCAGTTTCCATGTTCTATTCCACTCTCCTATATATCCCTATATAATCCCTGCAGAATGCCTATGTGATCCTTTACAGGCACTATATGATGCTGATGAGAACCCCGATATACTCCCAATATTTTCCTTCAGAACACAAAAATCTACATCCGCCCAAAGACCTTAAACCCCCAAACCCAAAACCCTAAAACCCCAAAACCCTAAACCCCTAAACCCTAAGCTCCCAAACCCTTAAACCCTAAACCCTAAACCCCAGAACCCTAAACTCTCAACTGTTGGGGTGAGGAGGACCTGGATGCCGTTGATATCCGAGGGCGAGGCGGTTTGCCTTGCGTGTAGGCTTTGCCCGAAGCATCCTTTGTAATCACGTCCACTTAATATTAAAGCGCATAAAAAACCCACCCCATAATCTTGATATTTCCATTTCGGTATTTTCTAGTATGTTGAGACTATTTTGACATTAGGAAGGTGGGGGGTTTGATAGGGGGATGGTTTTGTTTATTTATCGGTAAAGGATCCTACGTAGACCTACATGGCAGACGCCGGGCAGGGTCACTGTTTTGGGATGCGGGTGTTTAAGGTTTCGCGGTCCTGGGCTTTTGGATTAAAATGGCTTTGGGGTGTATAGCTTGGCGCTTTAAGTTTTAAGGTTTGGTTTCTAACGTTTTTGAGCTTTGCAGAAATCCGGTGCTAGGTTCGAGTGTAAACTTGCAAAAGGCATCAATAACGCCGAATGCATTTTTCGGTGGAGGGGAGTTGGTGGTGTTTAATGATACAGAGACGGGCTTCATCACAACCATCCTGGCCCTGATATCTTTCCCTAAGGGTCCAAGGACCCAAATAACAGGGTTTTAGGGCCCAAATACTACAATATCATTGGTGTTTGGGTCCTAAAGCCCTATTATTTGGGTCCTTGGACCCTTAGGGTTTTTGTTGTTTACCCGGAGCCTGGATGTCCTTCCTTTTTTGGCTTCCTTCCTGTAGGGTATACCCCCAAAAAAGGTAGGATATCCAGGTTCCAAGTATTGTTTAGGGTTTACGATTTAAGGTTTCTTAAAGGTCCATCTGCAATTGTGGTGAGGGCAATCACACTACAAGTTACGGGGAAACATGCGACTTCTGGTCATATGAGCCAAAGTCTAATCTCCTTAAAGGGGGTTATATACGGGATTATATAGGGAACTACTATAGGGGTTATTAAGGGGGATACTAGGAGTTTAGACTATGGCTCATATGGGAGCCTGGATAGAGGATTGACTTGGGCTTGGGAATGTCATTGTACACTTCTTTAGGGATTGCACGGGCACAGTAATGGGTTTGCATTTGATAACAGATGAAAGCTGAGGACATATGTAGGGTGACCGTGACTTGTTCTGGTTTCATTCTGGTTGCCTGTAATTCAACTTTTACTTATCCATGAACCTCCATATATGTACCACATATCATGAGCGCAAATCATTCCTATTCGCTACACATGAAAAGCGTCACAATGCCCTGTATAAGTAGAGGACTCTCCGTATGAAAGCTTATTGTCAAGAGTGACTTCCCCGACAAGTTATAAAGTTATAGAGACAGAGAGAGCGAGCGAGATAGGGAGAGAGAGAGAGAGAGATCCGCACAGAGCCCTCTGCTTGACAAGGATCTTTGCAACCCTGCAAAAAGCCTTGTCATTTGAGGACTTTTGAGCAAGCCTTCAAGACATATCCTAGCATCCCCGCCACACAATAGCACGTGTACCAAGAAGGTTGGACTTGAAAAAACCGCTTGCTAGACACCTCTGCAAGAAAGTTATCGTGAGGACGACTGGCCGATAACATATTTCCTCAACCCTTTCGCAACCATTGGGAAGCCCCTGAAAGAAAACATGGAGATCCATGGTTTCGAAAAAGGGCACGCCTGTCCAAACATCTTCGCAGTTCGCGCAAGCGGCGTTGCTGCACCTGCCAGAAAAAGGTTCGGGGGGTGCTTCAAGGCTAATCACATTCCCTAATGTAAGCCGCCTCTGACTTTCTATAGGAACACTAGCCTATATGTAGGTTCTATGATCGAAAAATACGTAATATCAGCGTAATGTCAGGGCGAGGGTGCTGAATATTGGGGGAATCGGAATAGGTTTGGAATGTTCTACTGCTCGCGCACTTTAATTCGCACAGGGGTGGTGCTAGAGCTGGCAGAAGACACATGCACAAGCTGCTCAGACGTAGAAATGACTCAGGTTGTCAGACCCGAAACTCTACACTCCAAGCCTCAACTGTGGCCTCAACACTCAGCCTTACAGTATTCTATGTCTACCTATCTTTCTTTGATTCTGCCCTGGGCCTAAGATATGCTTCCAGTCAAGGCCAGGCAACAGGCCAAGCACTGGAGAGGCAAGCCGAAAAGGGCCCCCTAGTATTCGCAAAGTCTGGACCAAATTAAGCAGAACCATTGTTTTTGGACTTTGTCAAGGGGTCTCAGGCCTTGGTTTCGATGATTGAATGGTCCAGGTAGTAGTAGCAGTAGTAGTAGTAGTAGTATCATCCGCATTAGCATTAGCAAATGTATCTATTCATATTGGTCTAAGCAAACTTACACGTATATAGCTACCTCTGTAGTAATGTCATGGAGTACCTCATGTGATGCTACTAAGTGGAGAGCGACTGGACTTATAACCAATCACCCCACTCAAGGTCTCGTTGTGCTCGCTGAGACAGCCACGAGCTCCACACTATATATGGGCTACTCAACTAGTCCCAAACCAAACCCAACAAATAGCCGTAAGATGTTGTTTGGGGCACATGAACATGCCATGAATTCAAGGAACGCCCCAAATCGCGCATAAACCTTGCAAACTGGTGTCTGTGCGTGACCAGCAAACCCAGGAAATCCTGAACGTCTCATGTTTCACGCTTATTGCCCTCAACCTTAAACCCTAAACCCTAGAAGGATCCCCATCCCTTCATTCCTTGCTATATAACCAGAGGCAAGTACTTAATCGCATGGGAAGAATGTTTAGGGAACAAGAAAGAAACGGCACTAGGAGGCCTAGCCCGGGGCTCCAAGTCTCTGAAGGATATCCACTTTGGGGCCCTGAAGTCTATCCAGGTGTCCATTTTCTTTTCATGATCCCTATAGAACCCCTATATCTATATAATTACATGTACCCTATCATAATATGATGGTTTTCAGTTTCTTTTTCCATTGTCCCTATGCCTCTTCTTAAGTTAATAACACCAACTTTCGGCAAAGCCCCAGGGTTGATCGCAAGCAGTGCGGAAATGCACTTGCCGGATACACTCCCGGAAACTAACATGGAAACCCAAAAAGGGCCCAATAAAGACTACTGTCCTTCTAAAAGGGGGCTATATGGGTTTCCATGTTAGTTTGGGGGATAGATCCCTAAGACCCAGTCATTCCCTCTGCCGAAGCAATGGCCCATGTTCTTCTGGTAGGTTCTCTAAGTAGGGGGACCCCAACATAAACCCCCGAATACTCTAAAACTTTCTCTAGGGTCCCCCCCCCCCCAGAAAGGCATCCCCAATACTCGGTGAACTTATTCCCTCTATGTCAGTATATTCCACTATATGTCCCCATATTATCTCTATATAGAACCCTATATACCCTTCAAAGGGTATACCAGATGTTGGGAAACCCTCATGTGAGCTATAGTCTAAACTCCTAGTATCCCCCTTAATAACCCCTATAGTAGTCCCCTATATAATCCCCCATATAACCCCCTCTGAGGAGTTTAGACTACAGCTCGTGTCGGAGTGGGGCCTGAGTATGGTGCGGCTGAAGCTTTAGGATGCACATGAGGCAAGGGGAAGAGTAGGGTTTAGGGCTTAGGGTTCCCACTACACGTAGGTAAAAAAACCGAAAACCCTAAACCCTGAACCCTAAACCCTAAAGGGCTTCTTGAAGAAGATCTCCTTGTTGCGGCGGGGGACCTGCGAGTCGGTTGCGTTAGGTACATGTTTGTGTCAAAGGTCGGAAGCATGCACAAGTTACTATATTTCCACACCATAACCCTAAACCCTAAACCCCATATACCCATTATGTTAACCCTAACCTAAACCCTAAACCCTATTATGATGAATGTCAGACCTGCCCAAAGCCAACCGCGGACAAACTCTCAGAAAACCCTAATTTGCGCCCTTAACCCCTAATTAGCGCTTAAAGACCGAACCCTGACCCCTGAACCCTATAGCCCTTTACCCTATAACCCTATAACCCCATGACCCTATGACCCTATAACCCTAAACTCTAACGAGCAACGTGCCGTCCTCGCCTCCGCTTGGTGAACGAAGCCGCCCTCGGGCGCCCGAAAAGAAGTGGCACCTGGCACTTGGATACACCTTACCACCCGTTTTAGGGCTTAGGGTTTTAATCCCTGTAAGCCCTACATGTCTCCATATAATCCCTATAAAACCCTCTAAGCGTACCGACACATCAGGACCTGTACATCAAGAATAACTCGCAACAACGTTGGCGTCGAGATCTAGAAATGGGAACAACATTCAACATTCAAGTGGGAAGCACGCTTTAGGGTTCAGGCACACATGTCGCCCTTTCTCAACAACTGCTGCCAGGCCCATCAAACGCTATTAGACCTACAGGAAGACAAGGAACACCCTAAGCCCTAGATCAGATCCGAGACGCTACATTACGGAGAAAAACACATCCTAAACCCTGAGCCCTACCCCGCTAATTTGGTGCATAAAAGATCCTAAAAATACCTGAGCCCTACCCCGCTAATTTGGTGCATAAAAGATACTAAGCATAAAATGTGGCACCCCAAAGAGAGGTAGGTATATGGGGGTCTAGGTATAGGTACCCATGCTAACCAAAGCTACGTGAAAGCCTCTATATAAACCACAGTCTCAGTTTCAGTTTCCATGTTCTTCCCCTTTTGCTTCTCCACTGTAAAAGTATGGAAGCCGACATAACCCCCCTATACCCTAAGCCTTAAACATAAACCCAAGACCCTTAAACCCCCGTGCCGAGCCTGAAATGCCGGTCAATCTGCGGAACTCCTTCGTCAAGTCCTGGCTGCACAAAGGCTACTTTGGGCGAAGCATGCCCTTAGGATTTAGCATTTTCGGATTTAACGTTTTGGGGTTTAGGGTTTGGGGCTTAGGGTCTATGGTTCAGGGCTAGCGGTCATAGGGCATTGAAGTCATTTTCAGCTTAGACACCGCGGATCCAGATTGTCCCAGCAAGGTCCTATCTATACACTTGAAGCCGAAGGGCCTTCTTACAGAAGTCTCAAGTACCCGTTGCTCTGTCGAACCGTGTGGTTTGCCGTTGATGCTGGGGGTTGAGGATCTAGCGGCATCCATGGCAACCTGAAGTGACCTAGGGAGTCAAAGGTGGGATATGAGTTATACTGTAGTAAGATGATGTATTCACATTGTGATCTTCCACAAAAAACCCAAGCCTGAAGCCCCTTCGCCATCAGACCTTCAGGGACACATTCCGGTGCTTTGGACGCAAGAAGTGTCTGGGGTTAAAGGTTTAGGGTTTAAGGTGGTCAAAGGCTGCTTGGAAGATACACCTCTTCAGCAACCCCTCATGTCCACATCTCCTTCCCTTGCCCAGAACCCCTACCCATAATTCCTAGACAGCAAAGCGACGTAGACGCAACCCACACGCCAGCGCAAACATCTAAAAGGGGAATGACCACATAGCCCAAACCCAAAACCCTAAACCCTAAACCCTAAACCCGCAAGAACCTTAAGGGCTACAGCGTCCAGTGCTTTGTCCGCAGTGTACGGCGAAAAAGCTTCGGTGGTTCCCTTGCAAAAGAAACCGAAAGGAGGATACGAGTCAGACTTCGCCGCCTGTGGCCTAATAATGCCCTCAGAAAGGATGCCATAGCATGCGTTCCACGCTGTTCCGTGTGCTGCTGTCACTGTCTGATCGTGTACGGGGTCTGAGCCCCGCAGCTCCTTCAGCCACGGAACATCCGGTTGGATGTCCAGGTCCAGCACTGAAGCGCTGTAGTGGCTTCCTTCGATCTGCCTCCATTTGAGGCTCTCAGGGAGCCTTTCCGGAGGAAGTGCTGCAAGTAGCCGAGCTGCCTGAGGAAGAAGGGCAGATGGGAGCCTAGCCGCATCCCGGATGCGATTCTCCATTGCCTCCAAGACATCGAACTCCAAGCTCGACGCAGCCTCCTTGGCCCAAGCACCTGATAGCCACAAACCTCGCTCCATCCTTACCCACTTTCCTGGCGGGTCCATGTAGGTATGGTGTAGATACTTGGGACCCCAAAAGGGGCTTCCAGCTAAGAAAAAATGAAGCCCAAGTATATACCATCTAGGTATCCAGACTCCTTGGGTTTTGTTTTAGCCTAGGTTCTTACCAAGTAACCCTTTAATAAGAAAGGTCGCCTGTTTTCTTAATGTTCAGCTTAACAAGGAGACCCCAAAGCAGAAAGGGAAACAGGGTACTATTGGGGTACCTACCCGTAACTCCAAACGCTAAACCCTAGCAACGCAAGAATTCGACTTCTTGGTGTTGATAAGAGCTTGTAACGGCTAGCTAGTTTTGAGTGTAGGGTTTAGGATTTAGGGTGGACCTTGCCAACATATGATTGCAAACAGTAAGACTTTCAGGCGAATTGTTTGTATAGGGTTTCGGGCTTAGGCAATGAACCCTAAGCGTTCAAGTACGCAAATATTGGGGTGCCAGGTACCAAAGACTATCGAGGTCAGAGCATTTTGGGCCTGAAGCCGTTATCACGGTGCTCTCAGGCCTGAGATGAAACCACACTAGCATGACATGGTATGCAAACACTTCTTGGCGAAATGTTGAGGTGGTTCTTCCGTGCAAATCCTGTAAACCTTTGTCTGTTTGCAAAAACAACCCCACTTGGAGGGTCGGGGGGTTCAGAAAGTGGGATAGTAATTTGGATAAGTAAGGTTACTATATGGGTTATAGGGGTTATTACCCTCTAAGTCCCCCTGACCCTCCAAGCACTGTACCGCTTTATAACCCGAATGTTTTTTCTCCAGGTCCCTTCAAGGTCCCAAGATTGAGGTACTCTGGACCCTAAGCCCTACATTTCCCCAGAACTCCATATCAAGGGTCTCAATTTTCTAAGCCTAGCCCCCACATGCCAGCAGCACCATAATGCACCCATGGCAAAAATCTGGGTCCGCTTAAGACTCTTAGGCGGAAGGTTTGGGCTTTAGAATCTAGGGTAGGAAGGAAAGAGAGGACATGGAAGCTGCCATCTTGTTGAGATTATACACGGGCTACTAGAGTGTGTATGGAGTTTTGGGTCTGAGGCTCCGGGTTTAGTATTTAGGGTTCAGGTTGTGGTGCTCGGGGCAAAAAGGTTCAGGGTTGCGTGCTCAGGGATAGCCTGGGTTCACATGCACACAGGTTCCAGGTGGAGGGTGGGGGATGCCTGTCCAGGCGGTGAAGGCTCAGAACCAGATTCTTGTCTGCACTACCGCTTTTGGCTGTAGGCATGGGTTTAGGGAGCAGTGCAAGCGTAAACAGGCGTAAACAACATTGAAAGGGTTACATGTTGTTCACGCATAAATTCCATAAACCCAGAACCTGTGCAGTGTAGCCTTCCCCGAATCACCTTTTGGGAACTGAAGATATTCACCATGCTCCCGTAAAGAATACTGGGGGATGTCTAACCTCATTCTTGGCTACTTGAGATAGGGCTCATGTACGGTAACTGTCCAGCAGGCATTGACGCCTCATGAGACTAGGAGTCTTCTTTCATTCCAGCGCGCACCCTTACAACTTCATAAAACCTTAACTTATGACAGTATATGAGTACATACATGTGAATATAAGAATATGTACACAGAAATCTCCAGGGTGCCTAAGGTACCACTGTTTAGAGAAGCACCCGTCATTCAGGCTTGAGGGATCGGAGTTTAGGGCTTGGATTTATGTTGAAATGGGTTTAGAGTTTAGTAGGTTCAGGGAATAAGGGCTTACGGTCAATGGGTTTAGGGTGTAATGGGTTTATGGACTCTATGTCAAGGAGTTTAGGAATTCAGGGTTCAGAGGCGTCCAAGAAAAAAGAAATGAGGGCACATAAGATTTAGTCACGGCGCGTAAGAGACAGACACTGACAGGCCAACCTATCCCATGCGCTGCAAGAGAACTGTATGAAGATAGCTGAGGTCCTTAAGGCCTAGACCCTATGAGGCAAGAAGTGCTTCTTTACGACGCAGCCAGTAAGATTCCATGCTCATGCTAAATGCTATAAGAAATCTTTTGTTGTGGACCGTAGTGTCCCTGCATGAGGTATTACCCAAGACCCTAAACTCTAGTGCCAGAATGCTACCCTCTTCTTAGGTTGAGATTTTGGTAACCCCAACCCCCAAATTAAGAGCTCTATAACCATCACATGGCTCTTATAGGGTCCTTCTTGTAGGGGCCGGGGTTAAACATCTACTTACGAACAATTGCCCCTAAAGCCTGCACCCTGCCCTCCTTTTCTCCTTTGACACTAAGCCCTCCTGCCGCATTGCCCGCATCAGCCGATTCTCCTTGTCGTCGACCGTGGATCAAACATGAGGCTTCAGAAAAAATGGAGGGGGGGGGTCCGATCTTGGAAGTCCCAATAGTAAGGGCTACTGTATAGGATATGGTCCATATTGGGATCCTCCTATGTTGCGAAACTACCATTTTGGGGTCTCTCAAAAAACGCGGGATCCGTTGGGACCCCAGGGATATACAAATATGACAGGTTTGTCCTACTGTTGATACTAAACAGCCGGCATGACCTTCACATAGTATGATACCATGATTCCCAAGCATGCGGGTACTTAGTGTCATGCAGCATCTTTAGCATCCACTGTAGCACGGATTCTGTAGCCCAAAGGGTCTATATACAGTCCCCTTTGAGTAGATAGAATATGGGGTATAGGGGGAATATATTATAATATACCCAAAGACGTATTCCTTCGGGACTATACTTGGGCTCTGAATTAGTTGTATGGCAGATCCTTGGGGCTCAAAGTATGTACTATTGAACTACATGGACACTTTGGGTATTAGGGTCCCTAAACCCTAAACCAATAGGGTAGTGTTGAAATACGTCCATACGGGTCTGGGAGTTTGGACCCCCGGCTTAGCTGGGACCCATAATTAATAACCCCCTCCTTCTAAGCCTAAATATTAAGATCCCTATCTTATATTCTATTCAGGGGAGGGGGGCTTGTTAGTAAGGACCCTACATTACGAAAACTAAACCTTGGGATTTACTAACGGTACTATAGTATACTAATGTCCTGCAGGATCTTAAGGTCTGCAGCGGAACAAATAGCAACTACCCGATTCTGCGTAAGCTAAAGAGGCTTGCATTCAGACCAAACAACTCCAAAACAGTACCTTCCATGACCTTGTCCATCAATACCAATCATTCCCTATGTATCCCCAATATAATCCCCCTATAGACATATATATATATGTACATATGTATAAATAAATATATATATATATACCCAAGATAATCCCACAATTCTCCTTTACAAGAACTAGGCTGAATCAAGGCCCTCGTCCAGCTGACACTGGCAAATCGACCTCAACCCCAATAAGGGTTTAGGGTTTCGGGTTTAGGGTTTAGGGTAGGGTTTAGGGCTTTGAAAGGCTTCCTCACATCATGCTCAAACTCAATACTTCCAAAAGTATATAAGGTTCAGAGCTTAGGGCTGAAGTCAACAGGTCGGATCTTTCGGGTTCTCCAGATGGGCACCCCGCATGCACACCCGCTTAGATTGCGCAACATTTTTATACTCACAGCCACCAAAGCCAGAATTGAAAGCTCACTGCAGTTTAGGGTTAGCTACAAGCCCTTCACCCTTAACCTAAACCCTGAACTCTACCTAGAACCCTGTCTACACCGTATAGATTCCAAGCACCACAAATGGTACCTACATACACCCCATTAAAGGGTACTTGGCGCGTCTAGTTAAGCCCTTACCCCCAAGCCCCGAAACTCCAAACCCCAAACCCTAAACCCCCAATCCCGAAACCCTAAACTCCAAACCCTAGACCCCAAACCGCATATTTTTGCAACTTCCCCTGCCACGCTTGTTCATTGGCTGCCTTGCCCTCGGCCTGAGGAGATATTGCTGTGGAGCCCTGGCAAACGGAGTGGCTTTGGTCCCGGGTTTAGGGTGTGGAGGTTAATGGAAAAGAAAATGGAAACTACTATTTGGGGCTTAGGGTTTAGGGTTTAGGGTTATATAGGGATAATGGAAAAGAAAATGCAAACTACTATAATGGGGTTATATAGGGTTTAGGAGGTAGTATTAGGGTCATATATGAATGTGTCGGGATGTAAGAGCTTTCGTCTAAACTCCTAGTATCCCCCTTTAATAAGCCCTACAATACTCCCGTATATAATCCCCTATACAACCTCCTTAAAGACTATAGCTCATAGAGAAGGTTATAAGGACGTATCAGCATGTCGAGAAAGAATGGAGAGTCACATGGCAAAGAACATTGCAGATGGCAAAGCAACTGTTGGGTTTATTGAACATAATGGAAAACTACTGGAGAATACTTGACTAGGATATGGAAACTAGCTATAAAAGTCATTGTGAGAGACTATGGGATGTCACCAGGTTATAGCTTGGATGTTTCCATACCAAGGGAGGAGCCTAAATAGTTGCTGGTCTCAAGCGCGCCTTCAAAAGAGCAAGAAGGATAATATACGGTTCAGTTTAGGGTAAGAGCGCGGCCCATGAAATTATGTGAGGTGGGGAGAGAAGGAGGAGTGTACTAGGATGACTCTAGAACCCTGACCCTAAACCCTAAACCCAGGGATAGATTCCCGACCTGCCCTCTCTTGAGCGCAGGCAAGTTGAGTGCCTATTTGCACTTGAAACCCTCTTTCACAGCAAGCTTGCTTTCTGCAACATCATTGAGATCCTGTGAAGACCGGAAGACCGGAAATGCTGATGTCATCATACCTCGGCTCTAGCAGCAGAACCCAAAACAAACACCTGAATCTTCAACCCTACTTCTTCCCTGATCATGCACTATGATGCCGTAAATACCTACCCATAACTACTACGAAGCAAGGGCATAACGCTAGAAATGAAAAGGCTGAACAACGTTTAGCATAACTATGCATCTCCACCAAGCCCAGAACCCAAAAACCGAACACCAAGACCGTTTGGGCCTTAAGGTGTAGGAACCCGGAACCTTAAAAGTCCTACAGGCTAAAGACTAAGTATTGCTTACGTATAGTTCTGTGTCGGACGGTATATTGTACCCCCTACCGAAACACTTAACATACCCAACGAGGAACTACCTGTGAACCATTTGGGGAAACCCTGAACCCCTAACCTGAACCTCTGGGCATCCCTGGGAACTTTACTAAACCGTAAACCCCCAAACCTCCGACTCCCTCAGAATCCCTGAAAAGGGCCCTGGTATGTCCTGTCGCGAAACCGTTTGCAATGCTAGAAGCCAAGTGACCCATATAGGAGGCTCCTGGGTTTTGGCTGATATGTAGGGTTTACAGTGTAGGGTTTTTGTAGCGGGCGATGCAACTTGCCCAGCCTATGTAACCCTAAGGGTCCAAGGACCCAAATAATAGTGTTTTAGGGCCCAAATACTGTTAATATTGTGGTAAAAACACCTTCTTTATTTGGGTCCTTGCACACTTAGGGTAAGTGGGCAAGCTATGCCTGAGAACTCTCCGACGCCGCTTCCACCGCCGGCGTTGGCGAAGGAGGGGGCGGGCTCTCCGACAGTGGAATCTCCGGGGCCTGTAGGGTTTAGGGTTTAGGGAAAGTGCATGGAGCTCAAATTCTGGGTTTGGGGTTCAGGGCCCCAAACCGCTCAACCAGTTTTCAAAAAAGGCACTTCTTCTACCTTGGGGGTACAGGTAGGTTGGGGGCCTCTCCAGCGGGGCTATCTTCTCACAGGACCCTTATACAAATGTTCCTATAAGCTATAGACATGTAGAGCAAAAACAGGATTCCTGAAATAAGAGGACCAACAAATGTAGGTTATAATGCTTGTTATAGGGACCCCCCCAAAAAGGTACCCCTGATTCCGGGAATTTCCATCGTTATATGCATAAATACGCATATACATGTGTTGCTGTCTGTCTCTTTCGGCTTAAGGTTGAAGGGTTCAGGGTGTAAAGTTTCTGAAAAAAGCAGTAAGCCCAGAGAACCCTAAGCCCTAAACCCTAAACCAAACCAAAGCGGCACGCAGATTCTGAAGGGATCATAGGGGCGCTTCTTGGGATTCTATAGTGGAAACTTTGAGACTCCAGAATCCAGCTCTAGACCCTCAACCCTCAATCCTAAGCCCTAGCCCTAAGCCATAAACCCTAAGCACGAAACCCGAAGCCCTAAATCCTAAACCCTAAGCCTTAAATCCAAAACCTAGACGAGGCAACGCTTGCCCGGAGAGGCTGGGTACTCGGAGGCGCAGTAGGAAGGATGTAGACTAACAGTGAAGACGGTCTAGGGGTTAGGGTTTTAAGGTTTAAGGGATGATGCGGTTACTCTATGCTTACAGTTACACCACTCATAAAGTATGATTCCAAAATTCCCCTGACCCTAAACCCTGCATCCTAAATAGCCCGGAAATTTCAATTTTCATTTTTCTTTCGAGAGGACTTTGCAATACGTGTCTTCTCACACCATCCCAGCAAGGGAGCGAGGTTTTGCCGGCATGAAGGCATTAATCTGTCAATTCCTTGCTGGGTAGTAGCGAACACTAAACACTGAAACCCTTTGTCCACGCATGGTCCAACGGAGTATGCCCAAACACTATCTTGAAGAGCCACAGTGTGAGTCTGTTCTATGGCGGGGCTCTCAATAGAGACTTGCATAAGCAAACCCCACAAGTCCTACCAGTCCCCAACCAGAAACTCAGAGTGCTCAACTACAGTCAAACCAATTTAATCCTCCCTCACTAAAAGTAACCCCCCCACCCCACCTAATATGACGTATTGCCAATATATGAGGGTTTCCCAAAATTAGGGGTACCATTGTGGGGGTCCCCATAATGAGGACTATCGTATTTTGGGGTCCCGTTGTATGGGAACTACCACATGATGTATGTTAAATCACACTGGGAATATCTAACATGGTAGCTTCCCAGAATAAGGGGACTCCAATATAGACCCCAGAATATCATAATCCATATTATAGCCACCCACCACCCACCAAAAAAAAACAAAAAAAAACATTAAAAAAAAAAAATGTAGCCCTAATTTGGGACAACACCACCCCATAAGGGGGCTACATTGGGGTTACATTAGGGTTATATTCAGGTTATATGAGCTATAGTCTACACTCCTAGTATCCCCCTTGCTAACCCCCATAGTACTCCCCCATAAAATCCCCTTTATATAACCCCCTTTAAGGAGTTTAGACCCTAGACTCAAAACCCTAGACTCTGAACCCTAACCCTACAACCCCCTTTAAGGAGTTTAGACTATAGCTCATATGGTGAATAAGTTTGTGGAATTTAGACTATATGGCTCATATTAGGATTATGCGCCTCAGCCGCTGTCTCTGCCACTTCCGTAGCTTTCGTCATTTCCATGGCCTGCAGCGATTGAATTGACTGTGTCGAGCTGGGGCATCTTGTGGGGTTTAGGGTTCAGGATTTAGGGTTTGAGGTTTAGGTTTTGGGGTTTAGGGTTTAGGGTTCAGGGTTTAGGTTTTGGGGGTTAGGGTTTAGGGTTCACAGTTCAGGTTTTGGGGTTCAGGGTTTAAGTTGCTGTCCCTCCCGAGTGGACTCCCAACTCCTAGGCATCCAAGTACTCGATACTTGGGCACTGGGGGTTTTGGTACTAGTAATGGTAGTACATGTTTTGGGAGAGCATACGAGTATTACGTACTTGGGCGCTTAGGGAATACGTAACGTACTAGATTTACCAGTCTTCCGGAGCCCCAGTTATACTCCTCAAGACACAAACCATGTCAAATGCCCTCGATCACATGATCCACTATCAATGCACTCGGGAGCAGGGCTTAGGCTGCAGCAAATTTCAGGTGTATGGATGGGACAGAAATTGCGAATGCCTTTCTCAGAGCCACACAAATGAAACATACCATGAATTTGCTGATGGAAGAAGAATCTTGCCACACCCTGCATAGTCCGGCAGTGTTGTCGTTTGGCTTTATAGTACTGTTTAGGGTTGAGGGTCCAACTGCCCAAATATTTAGCTTCCAGATACCAAATACCACTGAAGTTATAGCATTTGGGGCCTGAAGCCCTGTTAACTGGACCCTTGGTGGTAGGTAAAGGCCCCGATCTGCCACAAACGGTAGGTCTTGTACTGACTTGAAGTTTGGGTTTTCGGGGCAGAACCCTGAACCCTAAACCTCAATTTAAAGGGGCTGGAGCGAAGAAGGAAACAGAAAGGGTGCGGAAACTATGTTCCGTGAGTCCAATCTCCAGACATCACATTCCTTCTGAAATCAGAGTTTAGGGTTGAATTCGGGCCCGCCTAGTATCCATGTGGCAGCTTCCAAAAAGACCCCTTGATTTAAGGACCTCAACAGGCACTCCTAATTTTGGCAACTCCCATTTTGTTCTCAAGGCACGTAGCATCCAGGCATGGAGCTGCAACTTGATGCGATAAAGGCTGGCGAAAAGACAGGCACGCTAGATGGAATAATTCCTGCACCATCCAAGCCCCAAATTCCTTGAAACTTGCAGTACCCAAAGGGTCCAAGTACCCGGTAATTGGGTACCTGGGTTTTTGGCAATAGGCATCATAGTACAGGTTTTGGGTAAGTATATGGTTATTAGATACTTGGGCCCTTACTTAGGGGTAGTTCAAAATGCTTGTCCAGAGCATGACCATAAGGAAAATTCCATTTTTGGCAGGATCTCCATGAAAGGAAGGGCAGTCCCAATGGTACCTCATCTATACGGACCTTTCGAACAGCCTCCAAGTAGAGGCACCAAAAGGTGTAGAGTCGAGTTTAGGGTTCGTGGGCCTTGAGTCCTCGAGTGCGCTTGCGACATTTTGACCTGAAGCCTGTCCTGAGGCTTGAACCAACCCCAAACTAGCAGCAATCTGAAGCCAGCCACAAAACATATAGCAACATCGGAGACTTCGAGCACACAAAAGTTTGGTATTTCGGATTATGGTACCGTTTCTGTCCTTAGAGGCTTTGGGGAAATCATTTGTTAGTAGCTACTTGGATGCCTAAGGGAAAAGAACCTGGCAACTTGTAATGCAAAATCCCAATTAGGCTGGTGCCTGGATTCTGTACGGTATTCATTGAACGCCTCGCTAAACACCCTACAATCTTGAGGTGATCCCTATGTAACCCCACATACTTTCTGAAATCCTTTCAAATCACAAGCAAAACGTTTCGTGCAAGGGGTAGCTCAAAAGAACACGTAACGATCCCACTGCTATGCGCCTGCTTCTCCAGATGCTCCATCACTTCTGAGGCAAGATAATTCTCCGTGGTCCCTCAAGCATCATTGGGGTCACACGTTCGGGGTTCAAGCATTAAGCATCCACTCACCATCCCTAATACTACACCCCTGCTTGGTTGCCTCTTAGCTGCACTAATGATACCTGAGCACTGGGGGGAGTGGCGAGGAATCGCATTCAGCAGGGGACATTAGACCCATGCTGTCCCAACATCTCTGCCGAGAGCCCCTCTGATACCGGAAGAAATCAGAAACCATAACACCCTTAACCCTAAACCCACCCCGTCGGATTCAGGATTCCTTTTGGGGTGCTGCGCTTTTGGGTGCCGGGTATGAGTACAGGCCAACCATAAGCTTACAGGGAAAGTTGCTAAAAATTCTAGACCCTACTTGGAGGGTCGGGTGGACTTAATAAGTAGGTTAATAACCCCTATAACCAACCCATATGGTAACCCTATAACTTAACCCCATCATTAACCTACTTACTACGTCCACCTGAACCTCCAACTACACCATCCCGTGGGTGTCCATGCAGACATGGAGGTTTGACCCTGGGACATTGAATACATCTAGAACCATATATATATACACATATATTATATGTGTAAATAAATATATGTAGGGACCCGCAGAGGGTTATGGGGGGTCCTTATTAGGAATCTATTGGGGTTTACTTTGAGAAAGTCTCATGTGGTACATACTTGGGGCCTAAGGGGGTTCCTATCTAAGCATTTCAAGGCTCAACTTTGGGTACTCATCCCACCCATGTTTAGGGTTTAGGCTAGGGTGAAGCTCAGGCTGGCCCTAAAACTCCAAACAACAATGAGCATCTGCACTATTACTATGGGGACGTCCAGGTATGAGGTTTAGGGTTTGGGACTTAGTGTTTCAGGTGTCAATTTCAGGTTTCAGGATTTGCGGTTTGGTAGTTTTAGCTTGTGGCTTCCGGGAACAAGGTTTTGAGAATTTGTAGCGGCTTCAGAGGAAGAAACCAAGCGGCTGAAAGAAATTGACGGGGGTAGGCTCTGTGATGTAAGGTGTGACCGCTTTGAGAAATGCAGAAAAGCTACCAGAAGGAAAGGCCTCGGCAACATGCAGATAAAGCGGGGGCGGGGGGGGGGGGGCACTCAAAGCTCTGCCTTCATCCCTCTACTCTCCAAAACGCAAGACTCGGATCTAACGGGCTCCTATGTACCTATGTATTGCCTCCCTATCTCTCTCTCTCTCTCTCTCTCTGTGTCTCCCTGTCTCTCGCTCCATCAAACTGGTTCCTTACCGAGCTCCGACTTAAAACTGAAACTTTGCAGCCTTCCCTGGGTTTTAGTATATAGTCCCCAGTAAGTAGATAGAATATGGGATATATGGGGATCTTATCATAATATACCCAAAGCCATATTCTATCTACTTAACACGCTACAAGAATGATATTCAACAATGTTCCCGCCAACCCCCTGGGCCCGAAACCCCAATGCTCCTGCACACCCTAAAGTGTTTAGGGTTTAGGGTTTGGGGTGTTTAGGGTTTAGGGTTTATAGGGTTTAGGGATCAGGGCTTGAATTGTATCCCGAACGCCCGAATTCAGGTCCTAGCCGAAACTGCTCTCCAGGACGTGCTTCGCCTCATATACCTTCAAAAGAATTGTGGCTCCGGTCTCAGGATCTACCTGGACCCAAATAACCATAGTATTGGCCTAGATGCCGTACTGGATACGTTTTGGGCTCAGGGGTTCAAACTTTCAGGGGATAGGGATTACGGTTTAGGGTTGAGGGCTAAAGGGTTGATAGGGTTTAGGGTTTAATAGGCTTAAGGTTTGGGGCCCTGCCAGGCAGAAAGATTGCATGGTTCGGGGTAAGGGCTGCTTTTACAAGGCCCTGTTGGCGCCAGGTTCCTCATGATTGTAGTGTAACCCAAATTGAGGTATTGTAGAGGTTCTGTATGGGCTCAAAAGGGAGGAAGGCACGGTCTGCTTCCTTGGCGGTTTGGGTATAGGGTTTAGGGTTAAGGGTTCAGGGCTTAGGGTTTAGGCTTGGGGTTTAGGGCATCCAGTAGGGAACCCTAAACCCTGAATCCTAAACCCTGTATAAACCTTCCAAGGATCCACTTCAGCCAAAACATGCCAGCGACCACATGCCCCAAGGCTTCCAGTACTTATTAACCACATGAGCGGGGATCAAAACCCTTTCCGGTTTCTTTGACGGTAAGGAATTTGCTTACGTAGCTTACGAAACCCAAGGTTTAGCTTACGGCGCTCGCTTTTCTTGATAAGCGCTTACGGCACTTACG
>CAJNIZ010020058.1:59969-87661 GCA_905231905.1 Symbiodinium pilosum | reverse complement strand
CCCGAGTCTGCGAGAGAGAGAGAGTATAGGGGTTATGAAGGGGGATACGTGGAGTTTAGACTATAGCTCATTGGGTCTCATATACCTCGCTATACACCCTAGACTCTAAACTCCGAAGCCCGCAATTCTCCTCAGTCCGAAGCGCTCTACCCTGAGCCCTTAAGGATGCCCCCAGCAGAGGCTGCCTGAAGGACACTATCTACACATGTATGTATGTATGTATGTATGTATGTATGCATGTATGTATGTATGTATGTATGTACGTATGTAGGTAGGTAGGTAGGTAGGTAGGTGGGTAGGTAGGTATATAGGTATGTAGGTATGTAGGTAGGTAGGTATGTATGTATTCACGCTTTAGATGGTTTTAGGCTTTAGGGTTTGGGCGGTGGGGTTTAGGGTTACGAATGTTCTAGGACCATTCATCTGCCTTGGAGTTGATCTTGGGAAGTTCAGCATCCCTGCTGCTAACATAGCCAAGTCGCTCAGGTTTTTAAAGTTTACACAGCCTTGGCATGTTTGTTGTACTGCTTTAATTTTTCAGTATTATTACGACGGTTAGAACTACCCTTAACGTTAAATGCAAAGACAAGGCCCCCAAGACCGCTTTCTTAAATCAAACGCCAAGGTCCTACAATGAGAGCTGTGCGCCCTCAACCAGCGGTCTTGGGGTATTATTGTTCTGGGCACGTGTGCAAATCAATTAGGGTGCCCAATATGAATGGCACGCTTGTTCAGCCAAGCGTTCGTTCGTGCCTGGTATCATAGAAGTGGGACCCTCGCTGTGGCGCTGTCCCTGAAATCCCTGCAATGCCTTATCTTGTTTGCTACTACCTGATCTCCCCATAAAACATCGCCAACGCTCCCCGACATTAATTTGAGAACCAAGCCCTGAAATCCCAGAATATCCCCAAACTGTACAGAGCCCTAAGCCCTAAACCCTCCTCCCTACATATGCTTATAACCCCCATATATATACAATACTACATAGCTCTACCCTCCTAATCCCCCACGCGCCCACCTGGGAGGGTACCGGTGAGAACTTCTGTCAGCAGGACCGGTCAGCAGAACGATTCAGCATGTCAGGGTTTCGAGGTAGGTGCCTTTATAGGAGGCTTACGTAGTCCTCATGCACTCACTTGGAAATCCAATACACAGGACCTCTACAGTCTCTACAGCCGCACCCCAGGCCCTGAACCCTGAACGCTGCAACCAAGTACGTATGGCCTTTGTAATCTCCCTATAGTCCGCCCAAAGCCTTGTACACGGCGCTACATGTTACCTCTGCATGCCACCCATGATCTTCATGCGGGAATTTGGCAGCAGTTGATGCAAATTTTCTGCCTAGAAGATGGTTCGTCCAGAAGCATTGCAAAACTACGGCCATTCTGCACTCCAGAACATCTTTGGGGGGAACCCTCAGAATTGGTACCACATTCTTGGGCACCCCCGTATTCTTTGTGATGCTCAGTATGTCAAAGTATGTCCTTCGTATATTCCTTGTAAAACCTCTTGCAAACAGCGAGCCTGATTGGTGGTGTGCGGGAAGAACGCCCCAAGACAGCGAGCGCCAGGAAGCTGAACGTCGAAGTTCCAGGCAAGCGGCGGAAGCGGCAAAGCCGCCGCCGCATCTTCGCTGCGTACGGCTTCCACGGGCTAAGATTTCTTGGTTCAAAGGTGTGGGGAGGTTGGAGGCTTCAGGAATTGGGTATTGCCTGCTCGATGTCAGCAGTCATGCAGGTGAGAATTCGCTGCCATCCACCAGAAGTCAGGCATGTGTGTTTTTGCTGGTGGAGGCTTGGATTTGCACAAAGACGTTCAAGAAGAAAAATCAAGCTAGTTCTGTGAATTCCTGGGGATCGACCTGAGGTTGAAGCGCTTGTTTGAAGGGATAACGATGGCTGCAGCAATGTCTGATTCTAGAAAGCAATGATGGCCACATCCCAGCGCTGCGATCCTTAGATTTTTTCAACGCACTCCGCCGCTCTGAGTTCTACTTGGAGGGTCACGGGGGCTTGGTAAGCGTACTTATAAGGCCTATAAGCCACATAATAACCCCAGTGGTCCCTATTATTAACCCATTTACTTAACTCATTTACTACGTCTTGCTGACCCTCCAAGTAAATCTCGAAGCAGACATGGGCCCCAATGGTTACCAATGCTGCTGAGGCTCTTAATTACAGGACATTCGAGCTTGCCTGGCTTTGTACTGCGAGAGTTTTGAGGTTCGAAGAACTGGTGGGTTGAAGGATACAAGACTATGACGGGTCAGCTGGATCCAATCCACATCCCTTTTGGAGAACTTTACATCAGACACAGAGTGCCGCATCCTCGAAGCAGAGATAAGCAGAACGCCAAACAGTATTGGCCCCTAAGCTCTCAGCCCTATACACCCCTCAACGTGAAACTTTGTTTGATCTGAGGCAGGGCCCTGAGATTTCCATCGCCGATGGCGACGAACCTCCGAAGGCTCGCAGTCAAGGTGTCAGTGGACATGCGCACACTTTGCAACCCTCCCCCATGCAATCCCTGCATGGCTCAGAAATGAAGGGGCGCCCAATCTTTCCTTCAAGCATTTCTGCGTGCAACTCCTTGAATAGGAGCATGCAAGGTTTTCTGTGTCTAAAAAGCTTCTCCATGAGTTGCTTGCCATTCGAGTCTACAGTAAGAAGCTCCACAGTAGTGATCCCACATATCACAACGTCATTTGCTGGTGCTCTTGCTAAGTGTAAGAAAAGGCAGTATCAGGAGCCGAGCAAGATCGAATCAGCGCTGATCTGGGCCAAGTGGCGATTATGAACTCTACCTGTTGAGCCCTCCGTCTCAAATTGTTTAAAGGGCATTCGCACCATCTCAATTGATTCTCCTTGTCGTGATTGGGCAGAACCTTCAACACTTAATGTTAAGCGACCTGGATCCTCAAGATTTGTTTGTCGGGTAGAGGTTCACTCATACCCGCATCCCAACCCGTTCAGCCCTGCTAACCCGTACCCTCCAAAACTTGCAGCCCGAAGCCCCCCAGAAAACAAAGTTCCTATAGACCCCCTGAATGCTCTCTTAACCTCAAACTTCCGTAGGAAATGAGAGAGTTTGCAAGGCAACCCCTAAGTAGTTCCTAAGAATTTCTCCGAAACCCATATGGCTATATCCCCGTAAGGTGTGTATACCACCTTTCTGAGAAACTCCCAGGAGGCCATGGACAGCTTCCTCCGCGATTTGCGGCGAGCCAGTCGACCCCAGCTGCATGACCTTTAATGATTGGGGGCTTGGGGTTGATAGCTGAGGGAGCAGGGATTTCAGGGTTCTAGGTATAGGGCCTTGAAAGCTTAAAAGATGTAAAGCTTAGGATTTGGGATGTAGGGTCTAGTCATGTCTAGTCTAATTGAAAAGACACCTGCCATGACTTACCAGGATTTCTCGTGGGAGGTGAGGCCAAGCAAGGTCTGAAGGGAGCCCAGCACTAATCACCTCCCTCTAATATGCCCGTTGCGGTATATTGTAATGTATAGGGAACATGGTGATACTAGGGGGGGTGAGGGGGTGTTAATCTAAGGGGGAGGGGATTACAGGCCCTACTTCCTATGTAGGTGTCTCTGTCTTGTTGCACGATTTCCTTGGTGTTTTTGTTGCAGTCCCCCCCCCTAATGCCGGGCAAGTCAGAGCATGCTGTGATATAAAATGCAGACCCCACACTCTAAACCCTAAACCACTTGGCTCATGGGGATCCTATGTTTGATGTTTCGGTGGCCTGCCTTTGTGTGGCAGATGGGGAGTTGCTGTAAAGAGGGGGCCACAACAAAAGCCCCAACATACCATCAATCTTCTTACAGCCAACACAGGTCCCTCATTTTGGGCACCTCCCAAATGAGCCTCTGGGCCATCAGTAGGAGTTTATGAGCGTGCCGAGAAACGGGCCAACAGTTTTCAGAACTTTTAACACCAACCCGCAATCCCTTCTTAAAGTCGCCCAATGCGCGTGTACCCTGTCTTTCTCATCCACGAGAACCCTACGAAGGGAACCATAGTAATCTCCTCCCTCCAGAAAATAATTCAACACCCCATCGAGCATGCAGCTCCCTATACGGCATCGTTCCATACCGGAATATTCATTCTCAGGGTTGGTAATTAGATGTTTTCATCCTCAGCTCTCACATTTCGCACCTTCCTGCGAGCAAAAGATTTGAGCTGAGGCGCGGGAGCCAGGACTCTGTGACGAGATCGTTTGAGATTCTACAGAGGCTGCGGAGGGACCTTCCATGCAAACCACGAAGTTTGGACAAATCTGAACGACCTCATCTGAACTCACCCAAACCATGACATGTTTTGAAAAGAGTCCCAAAATGGCCTTAGTTCAGGTTCTGTAACTGTTATGCAATTCAGCCGGAGAAGCTGCGGGAGCTTTTTGGACTTGAGGGGGCGCAGCTGACTTTGTCTAGGGTAGTTTCGAAGTCGTACCAGAAGGGCCCCATTCTTTGGGGCAACCGGGACGTGTCAGTACTGTTGGCAGCTTCCCTTACATTGAAAATGAATACCTGCCAGTCCCAGTCTTCGCTCTTAGCAGGCCTTTTGCTAGTCGATGCTGGTAGTAGCATAGCCCCAAGCAACACTTACATCATATCGACTTGAAGCTGCGGATATCTGAACGTGTAGCACAATCAGATTAAACAGGGGATGGCTACGGAGGACAAATCCCAAGCCATAACCTAGTAGTGTGCTGTTGTCATCTGTAGTCAGTTCTAGCGCTCATTGAAGATAGCACTTAGTACACTGGGGTAGCAATCAAAGGATTTCTTGTGGAGTTTGAGCCTAGAGCCCTTCGGACTTGGAAGAGCTGGCCGAAAAGCCGTCATTACTGGGCTGCTGTTAAGGAACTTACATTAAGCTGACGTTATGGGAAACCCTAGGTCGATGAGCCTTTAATGTGTGCACTATGGCAACTTAGATTTCAGCTCCTCAGCAGCAATCCGGATCACAGAGTTGAAGTTTTTTTGGGGTCTACACTCCGGTTTGGGTACCGCCCCCACGCATTGACAGTTGGATAATCTTTATAATATGGTTATATATATATATATTGCAAGTAATATGACCCCGATTATACACAGTTAATGGGTGGGGGCAGTATCCATCAAATCTCACCGCACCTGAAGAGAAACCTCTGCTTGGCACGAGGAACTCCCAAGCTGCGTTTACACCAAGAGATGCAATCCTAGAGCAATAGTAGTACTTATCCAGAATAGTAGTAGTAGTAGTAGTAGTAGTCGTAGTAGTAGTAGTAGTAGTAGCTATACTAATAGTCGTCATAATCATGATTAGTAATTGTGGTAGCACTTATAGTAGTCATGACTGTGGTAGTAATAATAACAGTAATACGAAGAGAGTCGTAGTTCAGTAATAACTCTTCATCTCCAGCATGTATGCCAGGGATCCGGGGACGCAAGTCCTCATGCGTGGATGGCTGATCAAGCGGGCCAAGCTAAGGCATGGGCCCAAACTGGCGTGGGATGCAAGGGTTAGGGCTTAGAGTTTAGTACCATTACTTAGTTTTTTTTGAGACTAAGGAAACTTGAGAACCCAAAGTAATAGTAAGTTTGTATGGGCTTGAGGGTTTAGGGTTCAGGGCTAGGGTGTAAGGTTTGGCTTTGAAGGCTGCTGGTCAAAGTGGCGACTCGGTGACTCTCGAGGTTCAGGGTCCTGGCTTCGTTTTGATGATCCAAAGATTTTTTTTTAGTTAGAGGTTTCCCGGTTGCGAGCTTGATAGGCTTAAGGATCTTTTCGTAGTAGGGAACAACAAAGACCATCTTTGGAAGGCGCCCGTTTGCGACATGATGAGTGTGTGGCAGATATCAACCAGATTGCATGGTGTGCAAAACTGGCCGCAGAACCCAATATCTACACCTCAAAGCAGGAATCTGCTCCGAAAACCCTGCCAAAATCTTACACGGTTGAAGGCAGCTTCCTAGTTCAGAAAGGAATGGACCTTTTTGGGAAGTCCTATAGCCCATGAATTCAGGGTTTAGGGTTTCGGGGTCAAGGAGCGCGCCATGTGCGCCACGAGTGCTTGCATAAGCGCCCGGGCGGGCAAGTTGGGCTGGTACTTGAGACCCACTGCAAAAAAAGGCTTTCGGGGTTTCTGGGCGAGATTGCTGCGTTCGCATCCGAAGCTGTAGCTGGCCGACCGGGAGGCTTGTCAGTCTGAACCATGGCCTGCAGCAGGCATTCAACTTGAGAATTCAAAGCTTGGCAGAAGTAGCAGTCCCCAAATCCCTACACCCCTTCCCCTTACTTCCCCTTTCCCTTTCGGCCTTTATTTGGGGGGAGAGCGGCGGGGGATTGGGTGGCCCAAATTCCAAGCCCCAACCGGAACTTCAGGCCCTTTCAGGACTCATGGCAGGAACGGCTGTGCCTCCCTCAGAGTCGTGCGTTTTGCGCTTTGGGTGATGCAAGGGGCCTTTTCCTTCAGATTGGGATTATGGCGTATGTAGGATTCTGGCTGGATAAGCGTTACATGGGGAAAATGCTGGTAAGTATTCAGCCACCTACATGTCCCCCAGAGCGCACTGCCCATCATACAGTGATCCCCAAACCCTAAACCCTTAACCCTGGGGGGCATGTTCCTCAATCGAGTGGGGCTCTACAGGGGCCCCATAAGAGCTCTGCAAGCATCACGTGGTTCGCGGTTACGAAGCAGTGATACTGATCCTGGAGGAGAAGTCAATTCCTTTCAGCCACAGAATCCGCAGTGCCTACACGGCTCACGATGCTGTAGCTCTTGCGTGGGATTTTGCTGGGGGATGTTCAGATATAGGTCAAGTCTGGGCAAGCCTCAATTGTTAGATTGTTGTTTAATGTTTCTATTCCTACGATGCAGGCATTGTAAAAACAATCAAAAACCCTTCAGTTACAACCCCGCCGCGACCTGTATAGTTATTCACTTAAACGATGACCTGGGCCTTATGGCTTCGGAGTATGCGTGTGCTTAGCAAGTCCCTGAATCTTGCAGCGATCCTAAACCTAAGCCCCATATACTATACTGTCCAGACACTAAGCTCTAACTGCTTTCAAGGCCCAGGCTCCAAACCTTGAATCCCAATAAGACAAGACTGCTTGTCATTGTCATTTTTCCTGGGGCTGGCTGGCTTTGCTGGGATTCCGAAGCGAACCGTGCCTGCTTGGAGCGATGCGCATGCCCAACTCCCCAAAAACCAGGATTGATGATCTTAAGCTTTAGGGTATAGGGTTGATGGTCTTCAGGTTTACGACCTATTAGGGGCTTAAGATCACTTTGCTACAGGAGTCTGCTCTAACAAGCCTGCATTAACGGTCCTCACTTTGCAAATTATCTACAGCTTTGCAAACAGTTTCTAAACAGGCGTGCCGAAAATGGAAGCCTTTTTTCGGGAAACATTATATGCTTCCTGGATATGAGCATGTGGATTCCTTAGGACAGGGAACCCCCTAAACCCTATAAAGCCTAGACCTGGTATTTGGCTATAAGGGAATCCAGAATTTGAATCAAGAATTACCTATCCTCAGGATACGAATTTCACCTTACACCTTACTTCCCGCACAACAAGTCCTAGATCTCAAATCCTACACTTACAAGGCTCTCGCCTAGCTTGGGTTACGGTATTTCGCTTTAATTCTAGGACCAGGACAGCCCTGAAGCCCCCAAGCATCTCGACCCATTGGGTAGTTTCCCTAAATAAGGGGACCCCAATATGGACCCCAATATATTATAGTCCTTATTATGGGGACCCCAAAATGGCAACCCTAATTTTAGGAACGCCCCATTTTGTACTGGGCCTGGAGAACCTCAGAGCTTGAACCTTGCCTTTGAGAAACATTCTCTACCAGGACCCTCCCGGTACCTTGAAATAGGGGTCGATGGTCCTTAACAGTGAGTACTTAGGGTGTATAGAGGGTAGATGGAGGGTCTAAGTACAGTTGTTTCTATGTGGGTAGTTTCCCTCCCTGATTAGATCTTGCATGGACCTTACATACACCCCAAGTCTCCCTCAGTGTATCCTCCCGATGGCAACTTCCCACCTGAAAATCCTAAAGCCTATATGGTAGTTTCCCAAAATAGGGGGACCCCAATATAGACCCCAAATACTATATGATTGGGACCCCCAAAATGGTACCCCTAATTTTAGGAAATCCCCATATAAGCATGTAGACCCACCAACAATCCCTTTAACGGCACCCTTCAACTATCCGCGGCCGCTAAGCTCGTTCTTTGTAAATATTTAGCCTGCTAGAAGCGTAGTCTTTTGAGCTGCCCAGCAGCTGTCCTGTTTGCCGCTGTGGCTGATTATTGTTTAGGGTTTAGGGTTTCTTCCAGCTTCTGACTTAATAATAGCCTATGGAAGTTGAATGCAGGAGAAAATACAATAACAATGGGGACTACTGAGGTTGCTACATGGCTTTGAGGGTGAATATACTTACCCAGCCCCCTGACCCTCCAAGTAGAGTTCCGTGAAGCTTTACACACCTACCTGTTGCTTCAGTCTCCGATGTTCTTGTACGGGTTGCGAAGGTTCTTTCTGTAGTCTCGAGCTCCCCGCAGGGCTAGACTACTTTCCTTTTCGTTCTAAGAGCTGTCTGTGAAGTTTCTACGCGGGTTTATTGCTGCTGGATCTGGAATGTTTGTACAGAGCGTCAGGCCGGTTGGAAATTTCAAGGCTTTGGGGAACATGACTTAAATCCCACCCCCCCAACAAGCAGCCTGCCCTATTATACCGAAAGCGGACGGAAGGAACATGTCTTGTTTGGCATAGGAAGGGTTTTGTTTCCTGGTAATACCTTACAGTGCCCTGCATATCCCCATAGCAGTCAGCTCATACATGTAGCTCCCACTCTAGGGGAATGTATAGAGATTTTCTCCATCCACCATGGGAGCCAGGCATCCATGTTTCTGGTTGTTTCAGTTCACAAGTAAGCTCTAAACCCTACATCTTGAGACTTCCTGCTTTTTTTTATCAACCCCCACCTCAGCCAACCTAAGATTAGCGTTTATGAGGGCTCCAAGGCAGTTAGGGCAACCTAACCCACTTGGGAAAACTGAAGTCTCGGCCCCAAATCTCAAACTCCTTTCGTCCACGGGCACTCCGAAGCAAAATAGAGCTCCCACTCTTAGCACTCAGCCTGAAGACAAAGCCCGAAGCTCCTAGATCTGAAGCCCTAGGTCTTCAAATTTGAGTCCTGCAACCTAAAACCTATATGGGTCCTCATATTTGATTCCTGAACCCTAAAAGCTTAGATCTTGAACTCCAGATCCTACACCTGGATTCCCAGGCCCTGGGGCTTGGGCGGGGTCAGATTTGGGGTTTGGCCCAGCGGTTTGCCACGCCCCCAAAAAGCATTGATCAATTGCTCATTACATATTGGCTCCCGCCTTGCCAAATCCAAAATGCTAAGCCATATCCCTCGAACTCTGTACTCTACAGACTCTACCCCGAAGCCTTCAAGCCTGCAAAGTGCACACTCTACACCCCAGCAGGAAAAATGGCAGCCAGCTTGACGTTGAAGACCCTGGTGGCATCCTTTTGTGCGGTGCTTGCTCAGGGCCGCTTGATTGCCCAGAAGGTAGATTGGATAGGATTTTTGGCCCACAAAGTTGACCCATCTTCACACTGAATTTAAGGATGGGCCAAAAGGGCCTGCCACCTGTAGTGAGTTAAAAGCTTAAACTGATAACTCGTCTTGCAGCGGAAGCCCTGCTTTACGGAGGCAGCCAGATCGAACTTTTGATGGACAGCTTTGACCTTAAGGTTTTGGGGCTATGAGAGCCGCACGCCCAAGATCAACACGGAACACGGTATTTCCTGTTCGATGATGAGGTTTCACTCTTGACACTCTCCTATCAAACCAACCAGATCTCACCTGCAATTTTGTGACAGGCTTTACATGGCATGCGCAAAAAGCCATGATGAGCTTCTGCAAACTAAGCATCATTGGCTTGTGATGATGAAGCAGCCTCTGACCCAACCTCCTCTTCAAATTCAAGTTCTAGCTCAAGCACTCAATCGGATTGTGATAGCCTCACCACAGATTCCTGATTGCTTCTGATGGTGGGCCTGGCATGTTCTTGTTCTGGGGCTTTGGCGCATGCAGGATTTTGACTTTAAAGCAGCGCAAGTCTTACAACCTGCCAGGTCATGGCCAGCGCATGATGTATATTTTGCTTCCTGCTGCTTAAACAGGAGATTCTTCAACGCGTGCTGTGCCTTCAGGACTGAGCAAGACTCATGCCATGAAGGTGTGTGACCCACCCTAAACATTACACCCTAACCGAAAACCCTAAACCTTAAACCTTAAAGCTTAAGCCCTAAGCCTTAAGCAGCTGCCGAGGAGACGTCTCCGAGACCCTGCTCCGGGGCGATGATGTCTGCTCCGCGGGAGAAGACACCAAGTACAATCTTTGAGGGGGAGGGGGGAGTGGGGTTCGGCTTCGGCAGCTTTGGCTTTGAAGACTCTAGGTTCAGGATTGCTGCTCTAATGCTACTTCCATCTTCTCCTCATCCCAAACCCGCAAGAGTACCTTCACTTGAGGTGCCAGGATTTGGTATAGTGAGATAGAAGCTGGATGACAAGATGGATGAGGATGACAACTACGAGCACTGATTTGCGCAACCGCGTTCATTTGATGCAAAGTTGGGGGAATTGCAATCCAAATTATACAAGGCTGTTTGAAAGCAGGTTTCTTGCAGATGATTTGGACATAGTGAGAGGCTGAGTAAGCAAAAAGGTTTGAGACACACCAAGAGGAAGGAAGTAGATTGGTTCCAAGTATGGGTCATCAGCATCAAGGCGTCTGATCATGGGCATGTGCACAGGTTCCACACTAAACCCCATCCAACCCCGTCATGGATTTCCTTTGCTATCATGATTTGCAAAGACTACGCCAGGCTTCTGGGAGTTTATCAGTATTACGAAGGCACCCCCCCAATAGAGCTTTAAAAGCCCAAAAAACCCTAGATCTCCCAGACTCTAAACCCTAACTTGCGAACCTATTTCAGCAAACCGCCGCTGTGAGCCTAGGATTGCGATCTATCACTTCGACAGCTAAGAGGCGAGGGGAAGTTTGAAGCGCCTACTGTTGGAGTTTCTTTTCTAGGCCTTCCTCGCCTTTGCAGAAGAAGTTTGTGCCTAGCCTCCCTAAGTCCTTCGGTCCCTTAATGGTGTATAGGGGCTATACAGGGCTTATATAGGAGGCTATAGGAGCTTATAGCGGGTACTAAGGGGTATATCGCCCAATAATGGAAAAGCAGGTGCAAAAGAAAGTTGAACATGACATGGCAACTGGGTTCATGTAGGGTTTAAGGTTTCGGGGCTAAGGTCGGCATATGACGAAACACTGTGAACCACCACCTGTAGTGGTGGTAATTCTAGACTTGCGAAAGATCCCTGCAAGGCCTGGCCGTCTACGAGAACGCAACGAACGCCAGCGCGCAGGCCCCAAAGCCACAAACCCTAAACCTCATACACTAAAATTCATCTCCCCCTCTCTCTCTCTCTCTGTATATGTGTGTGTTTGTTTGAACATAGATCTTTTCATAGGTATATAAGTGCGGATATCTTTGCGGTTCCTCCAATGCTTGTGGTATCCCTGCTATCCCTGGATTCTCCTACCTTTGGGTGAAAATTCGCCTTATAAAGGGACCCTTAAAACAGTAGGCATAGGGGTCCCTTTATATTCCGTGATATAGTCCATAACAAGGAGCCAATGACCATTGAATTATGTGGCAAATATTTTGACTGCAGCTCATATAGGGTTTCAAGGCTTTATAAGAACAATGTAGGGAAGAACACAGTAGGGTATATCGGATTTAAGGTAGTCCTAACAAGGAGCCCTAAACCCTAAAACCTTAACCAATGTCCGGTAAGTATCTGGGCAATATTGATTGTAGTTCACGTAGGGTCCACGATAAACCAATAGGTTGACCTTGAGAAAGCCTCACATACCAGATACCGAGATATCCACAAGGTACAGGGAATATATAGTAGTTTCCCAAAATTACGTATTTACCCCAATATACTTTTCCCATCCTGAATACGGAGACCCCCAAGTTTCCGAAAATTCGTTATACATACCCCAATATACTATCATAATCCTTAATATGGGGACTCCCAAGAAGTGCGCCTATTGTTGGGAAAGCCCATAAGCACCATTCTTCCGTGTGCTCGCTATTTGTAGTGGGGCCCTAACCGACTGTTGGCGCTGGAACCCATTCCCTGCCTCAGAACCTAATAAGCTTAAACCGTGAACCCTAAGCCCCAGATAACTTAGTGTCTAGGGTTCTAGGAACAATGAATACTAAGCCCTGAACAACGTGCTATCTTTCCCTTTTTTTCCATTCCCTCATTCCCCACTCACCACCGGCAGCAACTCATAGAGTGGATACTAAAAATCTTGCATGACCCTTAGCACCTTATACTATGGTATGATGGTCTACGAAGGTCGTGCAGGATTTTTAGTATCAACCCCGTAAAGTCCATCATGGGGATGTCATCCCTATATAATCCCGATATCCCTTGCAAGGCAAATAAAGCTTCCATTTCATTTTGCTATCTTCTTTTTTGTTTGACTCTCCACTAGATGGGTAATGTCCCTGTATCCATCATACCTAGCTCATTTAAAGGGACTTAAACAGGAATCCCCAAGCAGGAAACTCCAAGAACATAGTAGAACTTCAAGATGAGAATATCCCTGCTGGGGTCCTTATATTGCAATTATAGTCCTACTATATTCTTGGGGTTCCCTGAACCCTAAACCCTAAATTCCCTTCTCTGGGGTCCCATTCCAGTCATGTTGTCATGGCTTCCATGCAGGACAAGCTAGGCTCCTCCTGGGGAAGCTGCCAGCCCTTGGGCTGTCACATTAGGGTTTAGGGTTTGGGGTTTTAGGGTTTAGGGTTTAGGACAAGATTGGGGTTATATAGGGTAATATTGAGGTTACATTGGGGCAATATTGGGGTAATATACGGGTAATATTGGGGTTGCATAGGGGTAGTATTGGGGTTCTATAGTCTAAACTCCTTAAACGGGCTTATATAGGAGCTTATACACCCCCTTCATTTAGGGTTTAGGGCTTTGGGGTCTAAAATACATAAAGTGCGATATAGGGGATTATGCAGGGAACTACGATAGGGGTTACGAAGGAGGATGCTAGGAGTTCAGACTATAGCTCACATGGTGTAGGCTTTAGGGTTCTGGGCTCGGGGTCTAGGGTTTTAAGGCTTCCGCGGTCCCTAGAAGAAATCTAATCTACGGCCCATTGAAATCGGCCAAAATACCAGCCATGCTATCGTCATCTTCGAGAACTTCCCTGGACGGAAGTCCTGAGAGACCCTGCTTGAAAAGCCCTGGGCTGCTTTAAGTCCTAAGTCTTAGCTATTACGTCTGAACGTCCTTCAAGCGTTGTGGAGGTGGATAATGTATACCAGGCCATGAGCTGCTTTTGAGTAAGCCACGCAGAGGACAGCTGGATTACCTAAGTGATTTGGCCCGCGCAGCTCATATGTAGCCCCATCAGAACAGTTGGTCTCATCAAGCCATGCCGGTATTATTTAAAAAATGGTGAATATTGAGGCACCGATTTCGCAGATTGAGGAAGGACATACATGTTTCGGCGGCCAGGTGGTTCACGATGATGCCTTGTGCCACTCTTCGTAGGCTGCTACCTAAGATCTGATCAAATGCCATTGCTAAGCATTCAGCCTTCACCAAAGCGGCTTTCGCTGACTAAAATGGCTCCCTCCCTGGGTCCTGCAAGGGTTTGTTATTTAAGTAACCATGTGCAAGTTGGAGCTGTGAACATTGATTACATCTTGCGCAAGTCATTTATCTAGGGTACCTGGTGCATGAGGTGGGTACAAGGTTTTCCTCCTCCCACGGTACATAACGTTTCGCCTGAGATTCAAAACCCCACCGTCTAACCAAGAATACATCCCCCACCCCTAAACAAACATCGGCTCTTGAAAGGGGCAGGGCGGGATCAGTTCCAGAACAGAAGGTCCTATGGCTGCCCCAAGTCCTACCATCGCCATCACCGCTGCCAGTGCAACATCAAGTGCAAGGAGGGCGCGGATTTGGAGCTTGCAATGTGTTATTGGTGGTCCAGCTTAATACAATTTGCTAAGACCCCCACTAAATTCGTACAGCTGTGTGCCACAACGATAGTCAACTAGCATCTGCAACTAGGGTATAGGGTTGGGTTTAGGGTCTTGGCTTGCCTGCTGTTTACTGTGTCTCCTTTGGATTTTCTCGGCGTGAGTCAGGGGAGGATTTCGGATTGCAGTTGCATCTTTTTCTTTTGAGCTTGTTTGATTCTGCTTTGTTCGGGGGCTAAGGGTGTCTGAGTTTGCGCTGCAAGGTCCATGGTATAGGGCAGAACAGAGGTGGGATCACAAGGTTCATTCTAAAAATGCTTTGCAGGGATGATAGATACAAGGATTCCCTCCTGGTGGGGGATAGCAAGCCAGCGCCCTAAACAAAAACTCTATAACCCCTCTTTGCCCTAGAAGACTTACTAACCCCAAACCAGAAACCTACGGTGGATAGAGGAAATCTTGCACCACTCAGGATCCCCAAAGTATGGTAGCTATCATGGATTAAGGGTTAGTTCGGGTTCAGGGCTTAAAGGGTCTCGGATGATGCAAGATATCCTCCATCCACGGTATGGGTCCCCAGAAATACGGCAACTGCTGCGCCGACATCGCCACCTGCAGTGCCTCCCCATCCCCGCCTCCGGAAAGTGCTTCCTCAGGAGGCGATTCGGGTTTCAGCTGGATATAGGGTTTTCCCAATAAATAAGTAGTATCATATTTTGGGGTTTATATTGGGTCCCCCAATTTTGGGGAACTACCATATCTTGGTTCATGATAGTTCTGATATTCAGTTCTAGGACTTTTACCAAGAGTAGATCGCTTGCAACCAGCTGGATCTGAGGGTGGGATTTTGGGTTTGCATGTTCTGGTAAGGATTTTACTTTCCTTTTCAGGAACGGAGTTGGACCGGGTGCTGGGGCGCTACAGGCTTTATCTGTTTGCAGATTACCACCTGCAATTTCTTTGGGGGAGGACTGTTGGATGGTATTTGTTGGGCCTGAAGGCAGCGGCTAAAAGGTTTGAGGTTCATCCGGTCCAGTGCGGTGTCGCTGTCTGAAACGTGACGCCGTCGGGGGATAGGTTGAAGCTTTCTCTTCAGCAATCGTGCTTTGAGTTTAACATGTTTTCGTTTGGTGCATACTGCGCATGTGCTGGAATGGAGTGCGAAGCGATAGGGTTGCGGCTCTACACGTGTAGTTTGCTAAGCATTCTCGCAGGCAGCTCTTCACTCAGCAAGCCGCTAGGGTTTGGGGTTTAGGGAAGCAGCGCCGGATATTTGGCTAGCCACAATCCCGCGTGATGCCTCCAGATGCTTATCCCTATATAGGCCCATTATATACCCCATTATTATATAGTAGCTTCCATTTTCTTTTCCATTATCCCACCCCAATATGAGCCTATTTTATATCCTAACTTATCCTAGACACGAGGGTGGAGATATCTTAGGAAGGATTGCCATCAGGGGTCCATGGTCAGAGATGCAGCGACCTCGAGGTATATAAGTGGAAAAAGCCTGGATGCCAATATGAAAGCCTTCATTTTTGAGAGCAAGTCAATGGACCTTTGGAACCAAGAAATTCCGTCATGCTTCTTGAAGGCCTTGCGGTTGTTCTCAAAATTATGGCCCCTTTTGGTTATAGACGGCACCTAATATCTAAAGGTAGCAAAATGGGACCCTAATTTTGGGAACTCCCCACGGGCTCCACCTTTAGAAGTCGGCGGGGGGATGCCCAATGAGGGGTGTTTTTTTAGGGGCCTAAAATAGGGACTATGGAATTGGGGTGTCTACATTGGGCTCCCCCTGTTTTGGGAAATTGCCACATGGATGGTGCAATAGGCAATCCATTCGCCCACTAGCAGTTGCATCCTCATAGCCTCCCACTGGTGCTTCTGCCTACCACAGCAGAAGTGTTGAAATGTCGCAGAAGAAGCTCCAAGTTCCTATCCCAAACCCTAAACCGCGACCCACGCAAATGTTGTTCTCTCGACCCGGAAGCCCTCAAAGCCACATCCTTGCACCCTGAAGCAGGCGCGAAGAAGGGGCCTATCGCCCCAGGCGCGGGTGCACGCAAAAACAACCCGCAGTCACTCCATAAAAGGACCCCATAATCCCGTCTAACATTTTTCCCTGAGTAGAATTATGGAATATTCAACCTTTTGGATGTGTGTGTTGCATGTTATGGGGATGGGCCTTTTATCCTGACACGCTGCCAGGGTCCTTTGGGAGACCCCTATGTTGAGACACCCCTCAGGACAGGTGTCTGGTCACCCCGACCCCAGCAAGGAGACCCTCCGATGCAGTTCAGAAGACAAGTCAACATGCGGGAGTTTCTTAGAACAGGGTTCATGGAGTGCCCTAAGGGTGTACAAGGAGTACAAGACGCTGATGGGGTCAGCATGGATCAATCTTATTGTAAGAGGTCACGGGATGGTTTTAATAGAGAGCCAGGGTTTTAGGATGTTTTAGGGGGTTGGCTTTAGGGGGTTAGGCAGGGTTTATATCAGTTCAGGTTAAGGGTTGATGGTTAAAACGTTGTTCAAATTGTGGGTCCGATCGCGCAGTTCTCGGGATCGCTGAGTCAATGACAGCTTGCCATGTCTAGGATGGTTCAGGACTTCGGCGACAAAGTGGTTTAAGATGCTGCTGGAGAAAGGAAGTAACCACTTGATGAGGCTTCTGGATCCTTTCCCTCAAACATATACGAAGCCTGCAGTCATTCGGGTGTAGTCTTGTACAAGTCCTGAGTCCTGCAAAGGGAGGGTGATGGGCTGTCGATTTCTCAGTTTTTGCAAAGCGCCTCCTTGTGCCTGGCTCACAAACAGGCCTTAGCGTATTATCCAAAGAGGGAGCTGGGTCATTAAACGCAACGTGTAGATGCGCTAGGCGGCCGCATGCCATCCATCATCTCTTTATCCTTCTAGACCTGCCGCCGAATCCCGGCCAGCATGCCCTCAATACGTGCTGAGGTATCCGGAGTATCCCGGTTTCACGCTGGCGCTGGTGGAGGAGTTCGACAGCCCGCTCGACCTTGACAATGCCTCATGTCTTAAGCAGGACCTAGTAGAAGAAGCAGCGGCAGATTAAATTAACCCGACGTAAGCCATTAGCATCTACATGGCTAACCCAGAGCCCTGCAAGACCATCAGTTTGGGGTTCACGGCTGTGTTTCTGGGGATCTGGGAGATCCAGGTAAGCCCTAGATTTTGAGATCTCAGGATCCAATCTGGACCTGGTCCGATGGCGGCCTCTACGAGGGCGATGTTCGCTTTGTGCGCCCTGGGCCGAAGATCAGTTGGTCTCATGCAGAGGGTTCTGGGGGCTTAGGGAGTTTAAGCAGTTCACCTTCTTCCTCCACGAAATCTTGCTTCGACCTAAACAATGTAGCCAGCTCTTGCAAGGTCTGTGTGTGATTCAGCCCGCACATGGGTTATCCCGATTATGGACCCCTTTTGGTTATAGGTGTATGTTACGGCACCTAATATTCAGGGGTAGCAAAATGGGACCTTATTTTCGGGAACTACCCACATGTTGTTTTCTTGGGTAAGTGCGAAACATCTCAGAGAGGCTACTGTACCCACTGGATTTTCCAATCCGACCGCGTGCTGAAAGTAGCTAGATCCCGGAAAGGCCGATCTGCCATCAGTGTGTTTCTAGCTTTGGCACGTCTATTCATCATAATGTTCGACATTACAGGGTTTGGGTAACCCCAACCCCCCCAAAATTACGATCTCCTTGTTCTCATGTGACTAGAATTGGACTAGAATGGGGGTTCAATTTGGGGGGTGGGGTCACCCAAATTCTCTTCTGATATTGATACAGGGAAGAGTCCGGATTGCATGCGCCAGGAAGGAGCAGATCCGATTTGAGGCTGGCAAGGGCAGCAGGAATGGGGACATCCTAAACCCTGAAGCTTAAGGTACACTGCGAGACCCTGCTTGTGTAATTTGTTCATGATAGGAATTTCTAGGGTATGTAGGAGGATTTCTGAGGCTCTAGGGACTTCCTGGTGCAGACATGTATTGCAAGTAGGGAGTTCCTTTTACTCTGTCAAGGCTTTTTCCTTCAAACCCGCCTTGCAACCTGGAGAAGACTCATGGTGAGGGATCACGCGAAAGTATTTTGACGGGGATTCCCTTCCTCTATTGCGCTGCCCCCCAAGCCATAGCAAAGCGTACACGAAACCACCAGGAAAAATTGTGGAGCTTCATAGGGAGCTACTCATAGATACTCTTGGCTGAAGGTAAGTAAACACATTCTTGTTCTACGTGCAAGCTGCATTGCAGGAGGCATTGGAAGTATCCGTTGAAGAGTATAGGAAGCTTTCTTCAATGGCCTACAAGATGTCCTCGCTACAATCCTAAATTTGTTTGGACGAACTGCACCTTGATCTGTGAAACAGGAGCCCAAAGAGGAAAAACTGCTTTAGACCCCTTGACACCTCAGGGTTTGCTGTTTAAGGAAAGACTAAAGCTACACCCTAAGCCCCTAACCACTAAACCCCAAGCCCTAAACGTTAAACCCTGCCCTAAAACCCTAAACTCTAAACCCCTAAACCCTAAACCCCTGCACCCTAAACTCTGAACTCTGAACACCCTTCCCTTCCTGCCTTGGCCCGTAAAACCTAAGCCCTACGTCTCAAAACGCCCCAAGCCTTTTCAAACTCCAGAGAGGGCTCATACAGAAGTTTATAAACTCTTGAAAGGGGGTTATACACGGTTTAGGGTATAGGGTCCATGGCACAGCCCTATAAAGGCCTCACAAGCGCACGAAGCCACTGCACGAATTGAATTCAGGGAGTTGGTGTACAGAATAGAGCTGGATACTCTAGCGCCTGGAATTAAAAATGTCATTGGCAAGTGTTTAGGCCCCTATAGTACGTATTCCCAGTCGGACCCCGCCAGTAGGATTCAAGAGTTTTCCACATCGTTCCCTGGACTTGTGTCATCGAGAGCCCGTAAACATCCTGATCCTCTTGAAGCTGAGGATGACAGTCCTTAAGCACTCATACCTCGGGGGTCAGAGGACTTTGTCAGTATATTCATATCGTAGAATAACGCCAGCCATCCCTAGAATTAATCTATTTACTACCCCTGACCGTCCAAGCAGGTTCTAGAACCTATACCCTAAAATCATCCCAGTTTCCATTGCATCTCTCCTTTTCTACGCACCCCAAACCCAAAACCCAAGACCGCAGGGTGGCAAGATGAAAATTACTGCAGCACCAAACCCTGGCATCTCTACTCAGTCTTGCTCCCACGCCGAGGCGACTTAGTCTGCAAAGAGTTTAGGCTATCTGTGGTTATATGAGGGTTACATGGGGCTGCATAGGGTTATGTTGGGGTTAAATTGGTTTATGTATAGGACTAGGGATCGTGTCCTAAGAATGGGTTTGTTGTTGTTTTGTTGTTTCCTTGCCTGTTGAAGTGGGCGTCAGAGAGAGGTCAAGGGCATTTGGCTGCTGCCGTGTCTAGGTGCAGTTTTGATATCGTCGACTGTGAAGGATTCAGCGATCTACTGCATGTTTGCATTCCTTGCCGTCTCCGCTGGACAGCGTTTTCCGTTCAATATTCATAGTAGTCATATTAGTAGTAGTCATAGTAATAATCGTAGCAATAGTATACTAATAACTACTAAAGAAAGGTAATTAATAGTCCTATAGAAGGGTTCACAAGTGTGGACAATCGGACCAAATCTGTGTTTCGCTTGTTGTGGGGCTTGCTGTGGAAGTGGGCGGCGCTGTGTCTGACTGTCGTAGCCTCGGCCTGAGTACGGGCCCCACAAAAGATTCAACAACTGTCAGGCTTAGATATATTTGGAGTCTTGCTTGAAATCTTTCTGAAATCTTGCGACATGCTTGGATGAGCTTGCAACTCTGAATTCGCGACAGTTCTCCCGCAATTTCAGGAAATTTTGAGGCTGATGATTCCCCATGTTCAGGGTTCAGGATTCTGTGTGCTGTCTGGCCGGGGAGCCGCTTTACCAGCAGAGGCTTCGCAGGCTGGATGCAAAAGTGTACTGCTTGGCGTTCGGGTGTTCAGGGTTTAGGGTCGCAACATAGGAGGCTTACTAAGAAGCTTCCTTTGAGGGACCCGGACCCCGGAGCCAGCTGCTACGCTACATCAGTAGCGCCTGGGCAACTTGGGTTTGTCCTTCAGATGTAATTAGTTCCCTAACCAGTCAGAATTCTTATTCCTTCGGCAAGGTATACTGACCTCACTTAATCTCACTCCCAAATGTTGGTTTATGTACACAACTCTGTCACAAGAGCCGTGTGTCAGGTTGGCCTATCACTGTAAATTGGCAAAAGGTGGAACCCTGGCATGGGCATGGATGCTGTACCTCGCAGGTCAGCCATCTTTCTCGCAGAGCTTCTCAAAATTTAGATTTCCTTTCTCAGGGTCTCTAATGCGGACCCGAAAAGGGGCCTTAGTTTTGACAACCTACCAGGTAGAAGTTCCCCACTTGGGGAAAACCCAAGCTTCAGGGGCATGGGGGGTTGGCTAGTGATCCCCCGGTTTCGGAAAGCCTGAAGAATCCAACCGAAAATCATGAGCAACTCTGAATGCTACTGTTGTTGTTCATACCATTACTACTCTTATTACTAGTATTCCTACTCTTATTACTGTTATTGTCGTTGGTGTTAGAGCCTGGGTACTGCCCCTACCCATTACTGTAACATTTGGATAATATGTACAACTTGTAATATAACTCTTTTTGTCCTTGAGTATGACCCTTATACACCTCTAATGGGTGGGGACAGGACCCACCACGTAAACCGTAAACGCTAAAACATAGATAGCAGTTTCCGTTTACAAACAATATTACAGCTTCCATGCCATCTGTTTTTCTTTGTAACCAATAATGACAGTACTAACATACAGGAGATAATTATAACAGTTTTTACATGTAATGGAGTAATGCTATACTAGCAGCAACAATAGGAATGATAAGAATTGTGGGTTGTTCAGGAGATTTCTGCAGTTTGGAAACAGCTAGAGTTTTTTGGATTGCTACAAACCTTTTTTGGATGGTATTCTCAGGATTTGATAGTGGGCCCTAAACCTCCAAGCCTCAATCCTAAACCTTCAACCCCAAACCCTTAAACTCTACACCGTCAAGCTTAGGAACCCTGTCCTTGAACCGGTCCAGGTGGGTACAGTTTCCAGCAAGCCATTGGTCAGCGGCGAGTTTCGCTCTCGAAGGACACGCTGCAAGTTTACCCGTAACCCTCCCAATTGACCTACAGTCTAATGTGTTACATCTACTACTCTCGGAGTCCTTACTACTGAGCTGCAGGTAGTTGGGGTCACAAATGAGGCTTGCGGGGTTAAGCTGGTACTATTTGTGTTGTATACGGATTGAAAAGGGGGTCAGTGGGACTTTGGTGCCGTTTTCGGGTTTAGAGTTTAGAAGCCAGTAGCCTACAGCAGAAATCACTTGCTGATTTGGAACTTCCCGCATCTTGATCTATTGTCGGCGCATAACCGAAGATTTTTTTGCGCAGAACTGCAAGGGTTACTTCGCTGCAGCTGGGGGACTAAGTGGCTAGGATCATGTGCTTCCTTGCCATGTGCTTGTACCAGTAATCGGAAGGTGAGTTTATAAGGTTCACCTGGACCCTCCGGAACCTGCCTTGCGTAAGGTTTTTTAGTCCTGCGATAGTTATATCCTCTATTTCTCCAAACTTAGGGGTTCCTTCGGGTCCAGGTAGAAAGCCTTAACTGACTTCCTAAACCCTAACCCCTGGACCCTGAACCCCTACACCCTAAACCCTAACCATTGCTCCCTGGAATTTTCCGCTACCCTTGGCAAGTGGGGCTTTCCCTAAACAGGGCTCCGCATTCTATAGTCAAATAGTTCCCTCCCCCCTAATATCAAACCTCCTCACCCCCTAACATGAAATACTCCCCATTGTGGTAGATTATGCTATAGTGGGAGTAATTAATTTTAGGGGGTGTGTTTTTTTTGACAGGGGGGGATTGATAGGACCCTCATTATCTTACTCGGGTATAGGTGCCCGGCCTCTTAGAGTTCCTGCTGCTCGTGATCTGTCAGCTGTGTCGTTCGCAGATTGGGCGAGTCGTGCAGACTGCATCGGCATGCACATTTCAGCCTGACCGGCACCTCCCAACCCGGCCAGAAGGTGGATCCAGAGCTGCGTTCCAAGCAGAGTTGATGGTGCTGAAGAGGGCGTAGGATCCCTGTAAGTATGTAAACCCCATAATGGTACCTGCATTCACTGACCCACGCTCCCTTGAGAACCAGTAAGAGTTCAGCCCTGAGCCGTGATACATCAGAGCCCATACTGCTCGCTAGCGCAGCAGGCTGAATTGCATCCACCTATACTTCTGTTCGGCGGGGCCCAAACAAGTGCGAATTCTCGCCATTAAATGCCTAAATCCGAAACCCTGATCCAGGAACATCTTCAGGTATGGCCGCTATGAGGCAGGGGCAAGACTTAGGGATGTTATCGGCGTGAGACAAGTAGCATGAGGGACGACCCTCCAGCCCCTAGCAAGGCTGAATAGTCGTTGATAGCGGACGGGGTATCCCTGAGAGGTGGGGCGGGGTCCTACATGGGCTTGGTAAACGTTCCACTGAATTTAGGGTTTTGGCATCTCTTGCTTCCAAGTAAAGCCTGTACATGCAACCACGCAGGCAAACAGAGACAGAGCAGATAGGAAAAGAGGCACCAAGGATTTTTGAATGTTTTTGGCTAGCCCCAGCTGCTAAATCAGACTTGTAACGCCTCTAGCTTATGGCTACAGAATGTACCCAGCAAACCTAGGTCCAGAATTTGCGGAAACTGAAAGCTAGTAAGCTGACCTCCACAGCTTTGCGGCTGCTAGCAGCCGCAGAGCTATGCGCAGTGGAACGACTCAGAAAACAGACGATCACCGCGAGTGACAGGACCTCTCGACACTTGAGAGGATCTTGCAAAGACATTGTATGTAATTCAACTGCTACTGGAGGCTTGTGTGGACATGGACAGGGCTGATGTCAATATGGCAACTCTGCTTTGCATGGCAGCTCAGAATGACAGAGTGGAGGTAGTCCGTTTGCTCTTGAAGGCAAAGGCTGACAAGGACAGGCTCGGCTGGTGTGATTAGAGTCCATTATATGTTGCGTCTCGGAAGACCACGTCGAAGTCGTCCAACTGCTGCTGGAGGCTTCTGTGGACGTGGATCGAGCCAGCTCCTTTGACATAGCTCCCCTGTATGTGGCAGCGGAGGATGGCAGACTGGAAATTATTTGTTTGCTCTTGGAGGCTGACAGGCGCAAAGTCAACATGAGCAAGCAGACTCCGCTTTATATTGCCTTTTACAAGGGCCACATCGAAGTCGTGCAAATGCAGTTGGAGTCAAGCGCTAACAATCGCGCGGAGCTGAATGTTCCAAAGGTCGCAGCTTGGTTTTGTGGCCACTGGGCTATTGTCCGCCTGCTGTTACAGGCCAAGGCTCCACCTATTTCTGGATTCCAGTAGCTAACGTCTAGAGCCTAAAGTCAGGAGGGGTGGCATCCGCATTCTCTTGCTCGGTAAGGCAAACCTGCCGCGGGCAAGCACAAACATGGAGAACAAGCTGTGCATCTCCACTCCTTTGGGATCAAGAATTTGCAGGTTGTCAAAATGATGGTGCCCTTTTGGGTCCCCATCTATAGTCGGTCCCTTCTTTTAGACTACCCCCCCCCCCAAATGATCATAATTTTGATATCCCACAATTATCTCGCTGGTGCTTTGTAGGGAGGAATAAGGGAATATGATCCCCATGTAACCCTTATGAAATGTATTGCCTTAGTCCCTACTAGCCCCCCATAAGTTATTGGTTGAATGATCCTGTCATGTTCTCTCCTTGCGGACCACGAGACCGCTTGCGTGCGGAACCACAGCACGAGCTCAGAAGGGGTCTAGGTTGCTCCTTTTTTTTCCTGTGGTTTGGGTTTATAACCCTAAACCCTAAACCTAAACTATAGGGTTTAGGGGTAGGGGTTGGGGTTCGAACCTCAAGACAACCCCAGAGAGTGTTAAGATGACAAGCCAGCAGCAGCGCCAGCTCCGCCATACATCGACATGGAACTTCATACTGCATAGCGGATTTGGTTTTGAGAATGCCGCCTGCTTTGGCATATTGAAGGGGCCTCAATCATTCCTAATAATACTGAGGTTCTAGATTCCTTCTATAATCGGTGCCTCAAACAGACCTTAAAATGATGTTGGTTCTTGTTTAGGACCCCGTAGTATTTAGTTTAGTACAGGGATTTCTTAGCCCTGGCACCCCTGAAAGACCTGAACACTTATGTTCCCCCTGAAGTAAATAGAATATGGCGTCGGGTATTCTATCGTAAGATCCCCATATATACCCCATATTTTATCCACTTAAGGGGGACTATATCTCCTAGTTTCCTTTTACAGCCTCCATGGTAATGGAATCTGCCATCAAGCCCTCTTCGAATCATTTAGCCCGCCAGACTGATCAAAGCCTTGGCACCCCCCTTAAAGGGAGTATAGCGAGTATGTAGGGGTAGATAGGGGTTATATGGGGATAATGGAAAAGAAAATACAAGAAAATGGAAGCTACTGTTTACGGTTTAGGGTAGACTGGGGCCGAAAGAAGATCTTCCCACCGCTTTGGCAATGGGGGATTGAGGCAAACTGTGCGCCGTTTCGGGGTCCCTATCCGAAGAGTTTTGGAATGGTGGACTGCATACCAGGTCTTGGAGACACCCAAACTCCTCAATCCCAAGCCGGACAAGACATTGCACATTTCTGCGACGCAGGTGCGAATGAAAGCGCCCGAAGTGCAACCCGGCAATCCAGATGTCGATGGGAAGCTCGGACGCAATACCTTCCGCTATAGTAACAGTAACAGTCCCCTTGAAGACTAGATATTCCCCTTAATTATGCAATGGCGAAATTTTTGGGTATTCATTATTAGGGGGATTCGGCTCCGAAGGACGGCCGCAGAGAACAGAATTGGGGGCTTGGAGAGTTTCTCGAAATTATCTGTCAAAACTGGAGAATGCTTGCAGTCGGATTTTCCGCAGCAAGGAAAACCACATTTATGAAAAGACACCGAAATTCTAAACGAACAGAACCCCGACAACAAAGTTAGCGGACCCTGGACGGGCCGCAGCTCCCTTGAAGTCTGTATCGTCAAATGCTGGGACTGCCCGTCGCTACCAATAGTAATAGCAATAGTAATAGTAATAGTAATATGTAATAATAGTAAAATTTTAATTACTTAAGCCCTTTGGTTTCGGGTTTGGACACGAGGCCACTCGCTTCAGCCAGCTCGCATGTGTGTGTGTTCCCCTCTGCCTGACGACATGAAAGGAATTTCGTTGCGACCATGTTCATCTTCCGTGATGCCAAGTTTCGGCACTGGCGGGAGATTGACATCGAGGTCACAGGCAGTCCTGGGCTCTTGATTGCACGCCGGAATCCAAGGGAAGTTACGTTGTATTGGGGTTATATAGAGGTTATATTGGTAATAATGGAAAAGAGCATGGAAACTACAGGGATTACAGGGCCCTTTTTTTTTTTGCAGAACCTCAAAAGCTAGGGTGCCGCATTCATTACAGTGCAGTTACCTGATCTCCCGAAAGGGGCCATGTTGATGTTCGTAACGTGCAACTGCGTGGTACTCCTTACTTGCTATATGGAGGGTTCATATAGGACCCCCAATGAGGAGTGTATTGCTTAATCTGGTTGGGGTTGTCTCTATACCCGTTCTCTAAGTAGCCTCATGCTGTGGTTCAACAAAGTCTATACATATATGTAGACATGCCATAACAGACCTTCATTCCTCTAAAGTATGGCCCGCGATTTCCATTTGAGGATTAAATGGTTCGGGGCTTTCGGGTATCAGGGTGTGCCTAAACCCGACTCTGAGCCCAAAACCCTAATGTTTCCTTCTCAGGTCCAGCCTTTCGCTCTGATATGTTCAGGACCCTTAGCACATGGGGGGGTTCCAAACGTTAGGGATCCCTTCTGCAGTGCCTATAAAAAGGGTGCTAGTATTTGGGAGTACATAAATCGGAACCTCTATGTTCGGAAAACTCCTCAAACATGAGCCCGACCCTTTTTCAGGCGACAGTTCAAATTCTGTGACTACCAACGTGCTCCGGGCTGACAACACTGAATCTGGGTCTGATTTAGGAAGAAAGAAGAAAAGCATAAGTTTTTGGTGGGATATCCCTACTTCCTGGGACTTGGTTATAACGGGCTTTAAATGGGATATATTTCCTCATGTTGGGTTGTTGGCCCCGGTTGTTGCCGAAAGAGCACAACTCCCTTCAATTGAGGCGGGGAATTCACCAGATACCCTGAAAACGTGGGCAATGTAGGCTATGTACTTCTTTTTTTGCGACTTTCAGGGCAGGACTTGGCACACATTGGGTCATGCCCCCTTATAGTAACTGTTCTTAAAGGGTTCTTATCAAGGGGCCATTATAACTCCTGTTGCCCATCGTGGTAGCTGTTTTGCAGCTTATCGTGCCCTGAATCGCCAACCATGTGCCGCCTTGAGGGTTTGGCGTTTAGACGGGTGAAGGCCTGGGGTTTCAAAATGAAAGCCTCAAGAGCTTTCTCTTCTCTTCCTCGCTAAGCTTGAAATATTTTGGGAGGAGCACTGGCCATTGTAACGGTCAAATTGAGCAGATAAAATCAGCGGGGTTCAGCGATAGGGGGAGATTTTGCTACGACTCTTGGAAAGTTTGGGCCCCAAGAATCAGCAATAGCATTCCCTCAACGTTTTAAACTCTATGGTGTGTGCGCGTGTGTCAAAAAACGGTAGGCCCTTCACACTTGAACACGTGTAGGACTCCTTATGGAAGGGCCCCCAAGAAGGGAACTACGATGCTGCCGCCTGCTCCACCCGTCCACTGGAAGATGCGCAGAGAAAAAGGCCTACAGCAACTCCCAAGGCCAACCTGTCAAAGTTCTTAGGCAGTGCAGAGAGACAATGATAAGAGGCCACAACTTCCTAGAAAGCCACATTTGTTCAACCCGGTCGCGAAAGCATCCTGGCAGACTTTAATCCCAAGCCCTAAACCCAAAACACCAAACCCTAGACCCTATCCCTATACCTCAAGCCCTGAAGCCAAAGTAGACACTTCAGGAGTGGTGGAGTCCGCGAATAGCCGCCTCAAGAGAAAGCCTCCTGGCGTATCGTGTGTAGAGGCGTTTGTGCTTGTGAAAACGGTTTGCAAAGAAGAAGCATTTCAATTTTGTTCGGGCAGCTTATGTCAAACAATGCAGAATCTCTGCATACGCAATTCATGGTATCCCACCATAGGTCCCTAGACACCGTAAGCCTCTAGAAACCTTATAGATCCATAGTATCTCCCAAGCCCAAGGCCTTGCCGTGGCTCAGCCACTGGAACCGGTTGATATTCAAAAATCCTGCGTGACCCTAAAGATGATTTGTGCCCGGGATTTCAGTTTAAACTCAGGGGTACCTACTATAATGGAGAATCAAATGGGAAAGAAAATGGAAAATGAAATGGAAACTACAATGGGATAATGGGTTATATTAAAGGCCACCAAGGATGTATTTGACGCTTTTCGTCCCACCCTCTTTCCTCGC
>CAJNIZ010020058.1:0-59869 GCA_905231905.1 Symbiodinium pilosum | reverse complement strand
CACCCCCACCCCCACCGCCGCCGCCGCCGCCGCCACCACCACCACCACCACCACCACCACATTGAATATTCCCAACTTGTCAAAGGTTACCATTGTGCGAGTATTTTAATATTAGCGAGGTTGGGGGTTTGATAATTGGGCGGAGGTGGATTGCTTGCATAAGTTCACAGGCTGTTTGTTTCCCCCAGGTACAGTATCACGTGGCATGTTTAGGCTTTAGGTGTTTAGGATTCGGGTTTAGGGTTTGGGGTGTAGGGCGGCGTATGGGTGTGGGAAGAGGGGGTCTCGGTGGCCTACTTTTCTGGCACTTTGTGTGGTTTATTTGGGCCTGCAACAGTATTCCCTTGGTGGATAACAAGTGACGGCGGTGTGTAGACAAGACGATGCGGCGGCTACTACGCATATGCCACTGAAGGTCCCCGGATATCAAATTCTAGAAATATGCTGCTTACCTCGCAGTTTTCTTTGTGTAATGCCCCACCCTATATAAGCCTTAAACCCGAGCTCACACATGTGACCATTCACAGCTTTACCGAAGCCTCGGCCAAGATGTGCCAGGCCCTTTTGCATGGGAGGGTGGACAGGCAAAATCTCTCGCCTCTACAGCACAGAATTTCGCCTGAAGCCCGCGAACCCTAAAGCCTGCGCCCTGCATGGCTTTAACATCCATAGACTGGGTCGTTTCTGAAAATCTTGAAAATTTGGAATATACTGCAGGCTCCTGGGGCTACAAGGGGCTTCCTGTGGTAAGGTTTGGGTTTGGGAGACGAAGGTTCAGGATGAAATGATGGGGTCGAAGAGCCGCAGTACTAAAGCCCAGGAAGATGCAGCCACAGTTTCATAGCAAAAGGGAACCAGTAGAAGTTCCAATTTTTTTGTCAGTGCTATTTAGATGCGCCACAAAGTTTACTGAATAGTGAGATGAGTAGCAGGTATTGTATATGTATATAGAGGGATAATATGGAGGGCAAAGGTGGCCCCATCCCTCAATGTTGGACCCTAGGGCTGATTCAAAGCTCGTGTTTGCTGGGCTTCTACCAAGTAACCGTTTCTGTCTGATGGTCCTTGTAGCCCTCTGCAGTATGGACTGACATTTCTCAAAGATAAGCTTCAAATCTTTTTCCAATCATTTGGCCCAAACATTAGTTACTTTTATGGGTTGGCACATAACCCTATAGGAACTCCTCCACTGATAGGTCTTTCAGTGGAGTTGGAGATTTAGTATGCGGCTCGCATAGAAGGGGGCCCATACCTAAGGATCTTTCTAGGGCCTCCCAATTGCTCATCAGGCCTCCTAGTACGGGGGCTTGTTGCATGTGCTCCATTAAGGGGCAGTTCATGAAGCAAGTCCACCCTTCCTCGAATCCAGCGTGAAACAAGCGACCTCTGTGGAGGGCCCATTTGCCTTAACCTATGGCTAGAACCCTGAACACTGAAACCCGTCCCTGAAGCTAGGTTTACTTACTGGGGTGGGGGTTAGTAGGGAATAAGGGAATACGATCCTTGTATAATTATGATATGTATATATATATATATTCTCCTTTATTCCCTACCAACCCTCAGTAAGTTTCGGGCTTGTGGCTTACTCGACATCAGAAGCCCAGGCCATGCTTGCGCAGCTTTGCGTTCCAACACCCTGACACCCCAAAAGTCTCCCGTTTTGACTCATGGACATCACCCGAAACATCGTGGCACTTTTTGAGGGAATATTGATAATAATAACTTTAGTGTTTATATCAGTATTAGTGTTCATGGTAATATTAGTAGGAATATTACTGGAATAGTGAAGAACTGACTGCAAGCTGGGCGAATGGGCCTTTCATGGCTCAAAATGCTTGCAGAAAGCTGGGCTCTTGGCACCTTTGCAACTCTGACGCTCTAAAGCCGATGGTATGGTAGGCTTCCAGACAGGCTCGAGAAAAGCCATGCGGGATAATCAGGTAGTGTTAAGAGTTGCTAAAGACGCTCGTTATGACTCGTTATGCACTTCGTACCTCCATGACACAAGATGACTGGGAGGTGACCAGGGCTTGGATTCTGAGCTAGTACAGTAAGGAACGAAACGAATTATTCAAATGAACGGTCAGTGCTGGCTAAGTCGTTGAACAAGAAACCTCAACCTTCGGTTTTCGCAACCTGCAAGCGTGCTTCAGAATGTAGAGATCGAGGGGTGGGAAGCGGGAAGCAGAGATGTGTACTGGATGCGTGAAAAATTTGCTTCCATCTCACATCAAAACGGAAATCCGGCGACTCAATTCAGCTCCTAAGCCTGGATCAGCTTGACATTTTGAGCCTTCAACTCCTAAGCACACAAGGAAGACTGCTTAAGTTGTAACCTATGATCTTGAATCAGAGGTATAACGAGGAAAGGTGTAGCCCTCTGTTCTGACCTGCGAGCCAAGCGCCCAGCCAAGATGCTCAGCGTTAGATCTTGCGGTGCAACAGCAACAGTTGGCGTGCATACTATTCCTCCTAAGGCAGTAGTAAAACCCCAAAGCATAGCCGCGGGTTCATACCAAGACCCTCCTAGGACCCTCAATTGGGGATATGTGGCCCGAATAAGTGGGCACGAAGGCCCGAATAGAAGGGTAGGAGGAATGTCTAGGTCCAGAATACACGATGGGTCTTCACCTGAGTCCTGATCCGTTTACATTGCTTTTGCATCTCTGCGCGCCTCGCACCTTTGGTGGTGCCAAGGAAAACAACCTTCCTGGAAGCTAGTAGGGAATAATGGCATAAACTATATAGGGAGTATATAGGGATTATTTCCCATTCTTCCCTACTAACCCCTAGCAAGGCACCTGTGTACCAAGATGTTTGTTGGTGCTTGCAGGAGACTTTTACGGGTCTGCACATTGTCTAAACCTGTGTGGACTGATCTGTTCTTCGGTTTCATGGAATTTTTTTGGGGCATCCAGTAGAGGGAGCGTAGCACAAGGAAACATCAAGGGTCAGCATGGTTCAGTCTCTACTGTAGAAGCTTGTCCCCTTGTACTCCCTATATAATTCTGGTATAATATGCCCAAAACCTTATTCTAATTGAATAGGCCCCTGTATTACGCTTCAAAGCCCGACGCTGAAGACCCGACATGTACCCCTGCATTATCCGTGATCCCAGCATAGGATAGAAGCTCTTTATAATTTCCACAATATACGACTTACCCACATAGAATAGACTACCGATCCCTGGCTGACGTAGACGCCTGAAGAATCCCCGTTATTTTTCCATTATGATGCTTATACACCTATCTTTGTTTGGCCTCTACATTATTCACCCCAAGAAAGCCAGAACATGTCAAACAAACGTTTTGGAGGGACTGCGCTCTAGCTCGCTTATGTCTGGCGCTTGCATGCGCAGATGAAGTACCGGGCTCGAAGTACACTACCTCCGCACCCCCTAAACCCTAAACTTCGAACCCTAAACCCTAAACCCTGACCCTGATCCCCAAACCCGAAACCGCTCCCTAAACCCTAATCCCTAAACGCTGAACAAGCCCTGACTGAAGCCTATTCATCCCGAACCCCTCGGCCCTGATTTTCCAGGATTGATTTTTTATCGGTTTAGGATTTAGTATTTAGGGTTTAGGGTGGGATCCAAAGTTCGGACCCGAGATTGACATCAATGCATCCTGTAAGTATTTCTATATATGTACTATAGTCTAAACTCCTTAAAGGGGACTATATAGGGGACTATATAGGGGAATACTATAGGGGTTATTAAAGGAGATACTAGGAGTTTAGACTATAGCTCATAGAGTATTTGTCAGGGCTTCCCAACCTGGGGTTCAAACCTGAGGGTCAAGCCCGCAACCCCTGATCGCAGCCTTAAGCCCCAGATATCAACCCAATTTCCATGTAATTTTGCTTTTGCCTTTTCCATTTGATTCTCCACTATGGGAGGTAATATCCCTGAACCCGATATAATTCAATTGTAAACCTACATAACCCCAAGAACCCCTATAGAAAATGACCCCAATAGCCCCTTTGTAGAGGAACACCCAGTGCCTTTCCAACTGGGCCCTGGTCGCCGAGGTGCGAACTCCTCCAGAAACCGAATCTGGACAACTCTTGTGTTTCTAGGGTTAAGGGTTTAGGGTGTAGGGTTCTAGGGTTTTAGGGTTGAGGGTTTAGGGGTTTGGGGTTTAGGCCTTGGGGACTTCATGAGGCATACAGGGTGTGGTTCAAGAGGTCATCGGGGTTATATATGGGCTGGGTATGTTTACAAAGTTTACGGATTCGGGAATTTACTGTTTTGGGTAAAGGTTTAGGGATTACTGGGTAGCAGTTAGGGATATGTACTCATGTTCCTTACTGCTTTCTTATAAATTAGGGGATCTATTTACAAATAACTCTGGGCCCGTCAGGGTACCACTCGGCTTGATTGCTAGTTAATACTTCATTCGCTCTTAGATTAAGATCTAACTGTGAACCCAACCGTATGTAGAGATCCTACTCTACAAAGATGGGTTCCTAAACCCTAAACCCTAAACCGTGTGGTTATTGGAGCAGCCATGTGTCTTGGTTCGCGTCGTTTCCAAGCTATCATTAGTTTGTTGTTGTCATCGTAATTATCGCCATGAAGCCCCAAACCCCGAACTGCGGGGGGCTCTAATTCAGGCGCCCACCTAGTAGTGTTGTACATGGAAGACTTGTATACCGGGATGTCTGACGATCAGTTGGTCGGCTATTCAAGCCATAGCCATATCATGGCTTTCAGGATAAGGGGTCCTTGTTTCTGGGGTCTTATAACCACTACAGTATTTCACACTTGAAATGCGCATACGCAGGAACCCTAGTTTTGAGAATGCCCATACACAGTTCGACGGGAAGTATGCGTTTTGATGTGGAGGGGTAACAGGCCGGAATCAATCCAGCAAATCAGCGGGCTTAGGCTTGTGCAGTGGATGACATTTTGAAGGAGCAGAGGTTTAGTATAGTCCAATGACGCGAGCTGATAGTGTAAGGAATTCTTTTACATTCCAGCTGATATTTGTGCTTCTCGAATCAAGAATCTGAACCTCAAGATCTCTGCATCTTCCTATCACCCCGTCAAAGGCTTATCCATGTTGAGACTGGCCCATATCCCTGAAGCTCTATCCTGCCTCCAGCCAAGATCAGCCGAGGAATGGAGACGGCCTCCTCCGTTACGCGGCGCCTGCTGGAGGTGCACGTAGTCTTGCCTAGTTGGAGAGCAGGGAGGGTTTCATTATAGGGAGGAGTAGCTACAGGGATAATTACACAGGGTTTTGTTGGGATTACATGGGGATCTAGATTTTCTTACAGGATTACTATACAGGATGATGTAGGGACTGGAGATCCATACATTCCCACCTGCAAAGCCGGAGAAGGCCAAATTAGAATTTTCAATCTTGGGGCAACCTCTGGGTGTAGAGTTTGGGTGTCGCTGTTGGGAATATACCTGATGATGCGATTATACCCACAGACCGCGCACTCTAGCGTCAGCAGGCAGTCATTGATTAGGGCGGGCTCTTGACTGGCGGCGTGCACGGAAGGGGGGCGGGGGGGGGGGATTTCGAGCAAAGCCAAGGCAATAGAATGATATGTGCAGCATTTGGTTGTCTCGCGGAGCTTGGTTGCAGCCGTGGCTGGGGTCTTTCAAACACAGGAACAAAAATGGATAGGCAACTAAGTATAGGGCGTAGGGGCTATACTATCGGGATTAGGGCCTGCGGTTTAAGGTTGAGACTTCTGATGATGCATGCTTTAGGGTTTGGTTTTGAGGCGTAATTAGGGTTTACCTGAACCCTCCGAAATAGCGTCTTTTGATCTTTGGTATGGCTCCCTGGAAAGCATTCTTACTGGGACTCCTGAGTATGAGTAGGCGCTACATTCTCAAAGGTCCACATATCAGGGGGCGCTAGCTGCAGACGCCAGGATTTTCACAGAGCTTCCAAGGATCCTAAACCCTATAAGGGTCCAAGGACCCAAATAATAAGGCTTTAGACCCAAATAGTATAATATTAACGGTATTTGGGCCCTGAAACCCTATTATTTGGGTCCTTGGACCCTTAGGGAAATACAAAGATGTGATACCCCAAGTTACCCTATAGAGACCAAGTGAGTAAGAACCTGCTATGACGCACCTGTAAGAGCCCGGACATCCAAGCAGCCTCTCTCGCCAGATGCAATGCAAGTGCGTGGAGAAGTTGAACTTACTCCCGGAGGCCTTACACCACGGTTTCCGAAACTGAAAGTCTTGGTCTTGAAGAACAGGTGGTCGAGTTTAGGAAGTAGTTGGGAAGGATTGCTTCATAAGCCTGTTGACAACTTTTCCCAGGTTGCATATGTTTTGCCGGCTCCGTTGCTTTGCAATACATTTTCCAGCGGCCGAGGCAGAGATGCCGCGCAACGTGAGATTTAGGTCACACTGAAACCCCCCGCACTGAAAGTAGCAGGCCAATGAGCTGGCTCAGATCCCGGCTTTTCACAACAACTGCTGTCAACAACTGCGTTGCTGTCAACGAACTTAATGAAATTACGGAAACCTTATTGTTTACTATATACCCATATGATGGTCACTTAAATTAAATTCCTTAACAGTAACCCAGACAAGCGCGGCAAGTTCTTGCAGACATATATGTCCTGGAAATCGCAAAAGTCCATAGCTAGCCCCATTTGAAACCCATTCGCGTCGGAAACTATCCTAAATCCCTAGACCCTAAACTCCTTAACCCTAAACGCTAACCCGCTAAAGTGTCGGGTCCCCAGTTCGTCCCTATGACATGCCTTTTCATATTTCTCAAGTTGAACGTCCGCGTTGTAATATCCATACATGCCTCCTGTTTTCCTATTTGGGATTCCCATGGAAATGCCTCCTATTGGTGGCTCCCAGACTACACAGTAGTTTCTTAAGACCAAACCTTACATTTGGGAGTTTCGCAAGGGCATGTGTTGCGGTACATGATGGACCATCTTCAGGTGCTGTAGGGGGGAACCCCCAAGCTTCTGAAACCCCTATGCAAGCATGAGCCTCTTGCCTTTCTTAATTGTGCGTAGGGTTACTGGAAAGAATTCTTGCTTTCCCAATCTGAACATGCTCGAGGTGTTTAGCCCCTCTTCCCTGAAGCATATGAACCCCTAAGTCCCAAAAGCACAGGATACGTCCTACGCCCTGGACCCCATCAATTCTAACCCCTTTAGCCTACTTAAGTCAGAAACCCAAAGCCCCAGCCCTGTTAACCCCAAACCAGTTCCCAAGCCCAGGAGGTGCCCGCGTGGCTCTGTTTTCAGAGGCTGCGGCACAGGTCACTTGCCACCCCTCTGCTTCCACCATTCAGGGCTGCGGGGGAGTGGGGGTCTACCTGGCCTAGGATTAACTGATAAGAAGTCAGTTTGAAGCTTTTTTTTGCGGGATTTGGGGGTTGGGATTGTTCGCAGTTTTAACAGGTGGGGGTTCGCGGCTTCGGGCCTCGCAGGAGATCTTCGGTGTGGGCAATCCCTGAGTTACCCAACCCTCAGAACCTCTCAACTCAGAACCCTTATTTGGAGATGCTCTGAGTGAGAGAGAGAGAGAGAGAGAGAGATATATATATATATATATATATGTATATATACATATATGTATGTACACATATTCATACCAATAGACGGTTATATAGAGAGTATATAGGGATCATATGGGGTCGCATAGAGATTTTTTGAGCGCCCAGAAGACAACTAAAACTATTCCTGGGAAAGGTTCCAGCAGCAGCTAGAGCCACGGGATGAAGGGCTCTTAAAAGCTGCTTGAAGACGCGGTTCAGGGTTCAGGGTTCAGGGTGTTTAGGTCTTAAGCTTTAGGGTTCAGGGTTCTGTTAGTTGTACATTCAGGAAGGGTGCGCCCTGTAAACAGTGAAAGAGCTCTGGCCTCATCCTATCTCTCTATATTATACTACCCAGTTTTGTACCATGCAACCATACCAGGGAGTATATAAACACCACAGCAAGAAGTATCATGGCAGTAAGAATTCAACTAATAATCACAACAAGGGTGTGTTGTTGTATAGAAGGGCAGGGATGACAAGCTTATGTATGAGGTTTGCAGGCATATACATGCCATGGGGATTATGATGGGAATTCTACTATTAGCGCCCTTGCAAGGAGGGGATTTATTAATCACGGGTCTATATTATGTTAAAGTAAGAGATCTAAGGTAACCACTTTGAAGTAATCTCCTCCCCCTGATATTCACGCCCCGCACCCCCTAATATTAAATGCTCCCATTATGTGATATACTCTTATTTATTGGGGAGTATTTATGTATGAGGGGGGTGGGGATTTAATATTAGGGGAGGGCGTTAATACGTAACACACATCCCAGCCCTAATATGACATACGCGCCCCTATATATAGGATTGGGGAGTACTTAATATCAGAATGGCGGGGATCTCCGAGCGTGAGAGAGAGAGGGAGAGTGTAGCCTGTAGAAGAAGAAGAGGAGTGGGTGGGGAAGTGTACTATGAGTCTGAATCTGAATGGATTGTACCTCAAGTCAGTAAGCTTTAGGCCGCTGCTTGGAGCAACTCCTGGAATATGATTCCTGCGACAGGAGTTGCTTGGCAATTTGTTGAGAAAATATACAGCTAGCATGATAATAGAATTCCAACATGCAGTCATGCAAGGTCATGCTAAATCCAGTTTCTATGCTATTTGCCAATTTTTCCATTAGATTCTTTACTATCGATTTCGGAAAAGTAACTTGCGGTTGGGGCTATACTTATCATTCCTGATGTGAGGGCATTCGCACCTCTGTCAAAGAATGATCACATGCACCCCAAACCTAATCGCCCCAACTTCAAACAGTTAAACCCATGGGCCATGGGCCTGTACGTGTTGCGGCTGCCTGACAGCTTCCATCCGGCGCCGCAAGCTGAGTTGGCCCTCTTTTGCAGGGTTGTGGGTTTAGGGTTGGTGGACGCAAAGGATTTGAGGATAACAGGGTTGCTGTCCATTTTGGTAGCGAGGGCTTTATATGCATTTGAGATGACAGTTAACGGTGTAGGGAGCTATCAAGTGCAAATTACGCATTTTAAGATTCAGACGCCCGGGTTCAGGTTGCCGCAAACCAAGTCCATGCGCCGCCCTGGGTATATCAAGGGGCCTCTTGGTGGACGGCACAGTAAGGAGGGGCTACGTGAGGGGAATATCGCGGATACAGAATCTGCGGGGTGGGGGGAAGTTTTTTGGTACATAAGGCTTGTACATGGTAGAGCTTGAGAGGATCAACATGGCATGAAGAAGTTAGCTTTTGACCAGCTAGGGGATTTGAGAGCATGTCATAAAGTTTGTCTGCCGACAACTGGGGCGTGCATGAGGTGCCCGTAATGCTTCTAGCCAACCATGGATGCTGCATACTGCAGATGGTATGTCTCTGAAGTTGAGCGTTAAGCTTTAGGTTTTAGGGCTCTGCGTCCGCATGAAGCAGTTTTAGGTAAGTCCGCCCACCTCCTGCTCCTTTTACAATAGGAGGGCCTAGGGTTTAAGAGGGTAGGATAGGATGTTGTAGGTTTTCTTCCAGGGTCCTCATCTATGTGACATATGTTGGGTATACGATTACATGGCCTTCATCCCGGTTGAAGGACTGTCTGTTGGGTTGGCATGAGGCGTTGGGGATAACAGGTTTTCCTGGACGTCTTGGTATGACATGTTTTCACCTGCGACATGAAGCATGCCCTCAAACTTCGTGAGTTACTATAAGACATATTCAATGCTAGCTTATGTATTTCGGGAGGATGTATTCGGCAGGAACGGTTACATGTTTAGGCGTTACCATGGTGAAGACTGCCTTTGGTTTAGATTGGCACCTTCAATGACTTTGGTATTGTTCTACAAGACTCTTGGGAGCCTTAGGTGGGTCCTGCTCCTTGCAGTCGCCTTACAGCCTTAAGAAAGCATCCTTCTTGCGCAGCGTCCCTTTGGGTACCCTTCCCAAGTTGACAAGAAATTCCAAGCAAACCTGTTTATGGACAGTACATAATCTTTACAGACAGGTGCTTGTTCGGGCTCCATGATAGCTTGGGGGAAGGGCCGGGAAGGGTGCTTCTTTTTTGGTGCCCCTAGACCCCCAACCTCTGTCGTCGTGCGGAAAAACTTGCCCATTCTTATGCCCTTTTTGTGACCTTAAGACAGGTGGCTCGAGCTGTTGTGGACGGCTGGGGCTGGTCCTTACCCACAGTACCCACGAAGAAGCTTTGCCAAAGCTAGATGCTCTGGAACAGGGCTCATTTTACAGGGCAGCAGGTCTTAAAGTCTATGCTCAGGCCTATATGAATGAGTTTCCACTTTCAACTTTTAGCTGTGCTGTAGATGTGTAAGCCATGGTCTTGGCCGCACGATCATTCAATGTGAGCTCGGAAGACCTTGCCGATGAAGAACAGGCATTGGGAGCCTGGTTCTGTAGACCCACCAGAGCCAGGGATTACATGGGGATTTCAGACAGGGATTATATAGTAATAATTGAAAAGGAAATGGAAAGTACTATTCAGGGCTGGGGGTTTTGGGTTTAGGGCTATGGTTCCTGCTGAAGTAGATAGAATATGGGGTATATGGGGATTGTATTATGATACTCCAAATTCCAAATTTACTTGAGGGAGACTGGAATTCCCCAATATCATCTTGAGATCCCCATAAAGCCCAGATTCCATCACTTAAGGAGGGCTACATATCATATACCATTGAACATTCGATTCCCCGGTATACCGGTATATACTACGTACCCAGCGTAGGTACTCGAACTCACAAGCGGCTATACCTGAGCTACGAGATGCCAATTGCTCCAGGTAAGGGTGTTTGTCATCTCGTGGACACCGCAAAGACCCCTGGTCCTCAAACATCCCTTTCACACGTTGCGGTTCGGGGGAACCGGACACCATGAGGTCCGTGCTCAGGAAGATGTAGGTAGCGTGTGCGGACTTGCTGTTGCAGTGAGCACGCTGTGCTCAATGAGGGTTTGTTTCAGGTCGGGAAGTTTTTGTTGCCTGTTAGCAGGACGTTGCGCTGCCATGTCTGTAGAGATCAGAAGTGAGCGTTTGGTATGCAAAGTAGTATTTGGAGGTCGCACCTCTGAAAAAGATTGCTGCCGATGCCCCAAGCTTGGGGGCTAAGCTTAGGTCGCCGCGAATGTGCCACTGTACGATAAGGATCCACTACTGTCCTTCTGAGAGGAGGCTTCATGGTTCCCTGATAGTTGGGGGGGAGAAGAGCTATTAGTAGTCCTTCTGATTGGGTAAGAGTAGGTCTTTCACATTCCAGCTTCGTAAATTCCAGTTATTTCAGGGTGCCTCCTGCCAAGGACAAAATCTGGACAAAATCTGGACATTGTTTTGCAAACTCCGAACCCACACACACACATCTCAAGCAATATGTTCACGTCATGTTGCCTTACGCCCCTGGGTTGGAGATTTTTGTTCGTGTGGCCGCGACTTAGACCTTGCCCTTCAAAATCCAAAGTCCAACATCCTGTACAACCTATAGTCCTCATGAAGTAGATAGAATATGGCTCTGGGTATGTTATAAGATCCCCATGTACCCCATATTCTATCTGCTTAAGGGGGACTATAGCCCTAGGGCTCATGTGCCGCCCTGATTACAATTACTACTATTAGTATTAATCTTTTCAGTATGACAAGTATTACGACTAGTACTATTTTTTTTACTACTATTATCGTTATAAGCACAATTAGTCGTACCATCCGCCATTCTATACTTCCAACCCAAAGCCGACTGGCAATGAACGTCACCCAAATCCGAAGTATCCAGTGGTCAATTCGGTCCTTGGGTCCTTACTCCTCGAACCCGATCATCTCTGAACCTTGTAATTGTAATGCCTTCCGCCTTGTACTAGAGCTCTCCACGCATTGTGACATACTGTAGTATGCTGGGAGTATGTAATGTTAGGAAGGGTGGGGAGGGTTTTAATAATGGGGGAAGGGACTAATCTCTGTCCTGAGCCTTGCAACTGGGGACCTAAGTAGATGATCTTTGGTCCCTTTGAAGAGTTGAAAAAGGCGTGGAAGATTCAACCCTGAGCTAGGTAGGCTCAAAAACCCTGAGAGTTTGTTCAAGGATTGGGGTCAGGGCTTCGTATTTGAGCTTAGAAGCGTCAAGATTCAATGTAGAGTTTTGAGGTTGGTGGTTCAGAACTTAGGGTTTGAGGGAGGTTTAGGGTTTAGGGCTTAGCATGTTGTCCCCATTTCGAGAAGCCCGCATGATCCAACATCGCCTCAACCCAATTTTCGCTGAAAGGTTCTGGTCTTTATTACAGCGGCGGCCAAAAAGAGTCCCCCAACGCTTGGAAACCCGGTCATATCGCGGCCAGGTCGCTGATTTCCGGAGCCTTTTGGAACGCACGGTGCGCCCGACTTTCAGCAACCTGAGAACAAAGCTTGTCAAAATAATCCCTGTGTAATCCTTTCGTGGACTCCTAGAATCTCGTATGATCTATCTCTGGGGTCCCCAATGACGCTCCATTTTGAGAAGCCCCCATTCGCATAGTATTCCTACGAGTACTGTGTGGATGCGCGCCATTTGCCACTTCAGGTCCTAACCCTATCCTGAACCCTAACCCGCCTAAACCCTAAACTGCGTTTGGAGCCCGGCGTATGGCAACTTTTCGAACGGCGGATTCCTATGCAAGAGTCCTAGTTTTGGGAAATTCCCTAGAGATCGATTTCTTCGATCGAGCACGCAACCCGACTGCACTTCTTTCCTAAAAGTGGTGGTGACCCAAATATACACCCCCAAATACTCTACTCCGGTTCATGAGGACCTGGAAAAAGGTACCCCCCAAGTTTGGGAAGCCCCCCAAATGACTTATTGGACCGAGGCCTTGGCTAGGCTACACACACACAAGGCGCTAGCCGAGTATTCTGAGCGCGAATCAACTGGAAAAGAACACGAAAACCCGAGGCCCCTTTGGAAGGGATATCTGGATTGCATGGGGACCATAGGGGTATTACCCCACTATTCAAGAGTCAAAGGGAACATGAAATCAAACTTGGGCTGCATAAGTTTTATGCGGAGTACGCCCCCATAAGACAGCAGATACAGGACATCTTGCAACCCCCTTACCACTCTACATTGAATGCTTGGAAATTTTCTGATGGCCCTTAAGCCTTAGGGCCCCCCGCTCACCTGCCCTCACCTGCTACGTGCCTTTGAAGCAGAACATTATCCCTCCATCACCAGTACCCCCCTACAAGGGAAGTGGAGCATTCTCAACGCTCAGCCATTCGGGGGCGGCTTTGAGTGTGTGGAATGTTGGCACCGAGCCCGAAGCTCCCTTCTGTAATCCTGTCCCTGTGAGAACCTGCGGTGGGAGCTATGGGACGTCTAGTATGGGCCCTTAGCCTAGGGTCGTTGATATACATCTGTCATGTACCTTCGCACCCTGCGACCCAAATTGGCCAATGTCTAGAACCTGGGAAATGGGTAAGGGCCCCTGGTTAGATCCTTAGGTGAAGCAATGTGCCAGGTGGTCACACAGCTAGAGGACTGGCATGAGAAGTACCACAAGCAGTTCCAGGACGGCTGTGATCTTTGTCTTTGTGATTAGTACTGTGACTTCTACGGAGAAGTATTACATGCTCCCACACGTTAGCGGTATGATGATGACGTTTCCAACCCGGAATGGCGCGAGTTCACGTGGTGCTTAGGATCCATTAGTGGTGGCATTACGAATTGGAGGCTACAAGTTCGACGCACCCCACAGTTTGCGGTCTAGGGTCAAAGGATGTGTTTGAATTTTTCCATAGAGAGTGCAGGCATTTACTCTCCCCGTAGCTATTGGGCTTGCTTTTAGAGTTTTGACAGCTGCTCGTTTTCAGCTTTTTCCCAAATGGCCAAGCAGCGTGCTTGCTTCATTGGCATCCACATGTGTATAGGCAGAATGATAATAATGATACTGGTGAAATTCAGTTTGCTTAGCATGCTGTTCTGGGTTCAGGCTTGCGCTCAGGATGCATGAGATAATGAGCATCCCAAAAATCTGGATTCACTTACGGGCCGGGCACACACGCCACGAGCCTTGTTCATACTTCATGTGGACTTGCTGTGATACTCTTCTCGAAGGAGTCCTAGTACAAGAGGATCACAGACTCAGTTAACAATTCCAAGATCTTTCTGGGGGTCTCAAGAAACTCCTAGATTTTGCAAAGCGCCGCCTACAAACCTGCCATTTCCTGGGAATGCGCAGGAGAAGGTCTTGCTATCCTTGGCGCAGCTCCGTGCTAGGCACAAGCCCCAGATGTTTCCTACCTCGGTGCTTCTTGGGACGAAGCGAGCTCGAAACGGTTGAGTTATGGCGTAATTACTCCCATCATACGACCCGGTGCACCAGGGAATGTCCCTTAAATTCACCAAGGACTTTCGATGGGAGTACTCAGAAGTCAATGGAGTCGCGCCACAATTTGGCAGACGTTCCTGGTAGATAGGTTCCATAAGTACTGAATATCTTGGGTTCGCTGGGTGTTGAGGCCTCAGGGTTCAAGATAGCGCATCAGTACGTGGTACGCGCACTAGCAGCTATTGTGGAGTTCTAGGTGCTTTTCTGAATATCTTGAGGGTTCGCTGCTTGCACCCGACCTCTTTGGTGTGTGCCTCCATAAAAGGTAATACAATTCCTCCTGCCAGGGTTCATGGGTTTAACAATATAAACCCAATATAACCCTAATATAAACCCAATATAAACCCAATATAAGCCCAATATAACCCTAATAATGGGCTCAGGATTTTGTCTGCGGAGCGAGGGCTGGAGAATCAAAACATGTTGGCATTCCAATCAGGAAGCTCAAGCTGTGTGCCATGCCCCTCCTGCGGTATCTTTTGAGGCCAACCAGCTTCAGGACTGCCACTACCATCTGTACTACAGTAGGTGAGCAGTAGCTTCTTGGAGGCGGATTTGGTTCCAGACGGCTCGGCGTAATATCATTCTGGCCTGATGATACCTTATTTAAGGAACCACAGAGTGAACGCATTTGTGGCTGCGAAGTCAAGTAATGCATGGAGCTTAGTGCTGGGTTGAATAAGTTCGGGTAAATGCTGATGATAATGCTGCTGGGGGTTTGCTTGCAAGTGTCCTACGTTCACGGTTGTCTTCGACGCATTAGGCTCTGTAAGACGCAAGGGGATTACTGCGAGCTGTCCAGAACAGTCGAACCGCCTGTTCACACCGTTTCATTCCATATCTACCCACATGTATACCCAGGTTCCATTTGACTTTCAATTTATTTTCATTATCATTCTATGAACCCCGCAACCCCAAGCCTCGTGGGATCTCTACCCCAAACCTCTAAATGCTGTCAGCGCACAATCAAGGTCTCTAACTTATCCAAGCGCAGCGATCGGCATCACAGACGATGACCTGCCACTTCAGTCAAAGCGGGCGACCCAGAGGTCAGGGCTATGATGGGGTTTCCTTTAGATTAGGAGTTCCCGTAGTACGGATCGTAGTAGTTTGGGGTCTCTGTTGGGGTAGCCCTATCGAGGAAAACTGCCATGAGGGTTTTGGGTTTTGTAGTTAGGTGTTGTATGCAATTTGTAGCTTGGAGTTGCTTGTGCCCTACTTGGAGGCAAGAAGAGCCAGAGGCTGCACTTGCGCACAATTTTGGCGTGTGTAGACTTCAGAAACTGCGGGCTTCCTTGCACCCCGGGATGCTTCAGCCTTTGGATTTGCGAGTCCAAATCTCCAGGTCCGTGGTCTGGACCTACCACGCTTTCCATCTTCAAACCCCTGACGCATTCTTCAGGGTCCTGAAGAGAAGGTGGTGAAGGCGGATAAGCTTTACGTCTTGTAGCTTTGAGGACAACTTCCCTCAACTGTGCAGATGGTCTGCCGCTGTTTTGGGATTGCGCGGTTGTCAGAATGGAGTCCAGAGAGAGAGAGAGAGAGCTCTGAAGCTGGCCCATGCGAGCGGTAAACTCAAAATGCCAAGTTTGATCTATTCAGGGGTTTCCAACAATTCTGAGTACCATTTGGGGCTCCCTATAATAAGGACTATAGTATGTTGGGGTCTATATTGGGGTTTTTGAAGTTTACCCCAGTGGCTTAATTAAATTTTCTGTGGTAGGTCTAGCAAGAACAGGCACGTGAAGTCGTGTACAGGCCTGACGCGAACAGCATGCAGTATCCCCCGTAATCCTTACCAAGTTGTAGAAACTTGTACTGAAACCATACTCAATGTATTAGAGCCTTCCAGGACTTTCGAACTTCCCGAAACGGAAAGTTGGACGTGCACGGAAACGGAGGGGATCCGTCTAGCAGTCTCAGTCCGGAACATCTCACATGTTCTCGAGGGTGCTTTGTAGAGGGGCTCCTACTTCTACTATCTCCTACTCCCCTACTTCAACTTCCCTACTCTTGCTGGGGGAGGGGATGATAGAAACAGAATTTGGGGTCACATGAGGGCTACCATCCATCAGCTCCTGGAAAAAATGTCCGTCTGGGACGAACTCACACTTAGAAAATGTGTGATCGTTTAGAAGCTGCAAGTCTGGATTCTTTGCGAGACATGTTTGTGCTTATTAGAAGTTCTTGCTGAAAGAATATGTAGGCATCAGCAACAACGGAGCACTATATAACACTTCCTGAGGTCTTCTACTTCTGCTGTATATCTTTTTCGAAGATCAAAGATCTCTGCAGATAATTCCCTCGCCATAGCTGCAGTGCTCCCAAACCAGCTCGGAATCCCACGTAGAGCACATCAAGACGCGATTGCTTTTCAATGGGGCTGTTGTGGATGCCGGTGCTAGTTCGGGGTTGGGCAGGGTATAACCCTAAACCCTAAGCCCACGCGTGCCAAAACCCTAAACCCTAGGGCCAGGAAAGAAGTCATCCAGCCTCATGGGATGCACAGGAGCTCTAATTATGGGGCCCAGCAAGATGGAAGTTATGTAGTCTTGAGGGGTTTAGGGTTTGTAGGGTTTAGGATAGTCTTTAGAGTCGGGCTCAAATTTCGGGTACAACTGCAAAAAAAAAATCGTAAGGGTTAGGTGGCTAGAAAGTTGGAACCCATTTTTGCTTCGTCCCGCTTCCTAGGTGTTGGGTGGATAAAATGCAGGTGTTCCAACTTTATCTATTTGCAAGAGGCGGGGCATGTTCTACATCTATATTAGGGGTAGAAAAGGGGGAGTACTCCAAATCTGTGACGCCTTCTAGGCTAAGGCATCATAGCCCTCCATACTTTTTGAACACCTAAACCCTACACCCTAAGTAAGGCAATACTTTCAATTGTTCTTTTTCCATGTCCTCAGCCCTAAACCTCCAAGGTCCAGCATCGAGTTCTGCCGCAGCCCCTTCGACGGCAAATGAATCTGCAAAAGTTTCACTAACCGTGGGACCGTTCCTGGAGGATCCCAAACTGCGGTTCCCTGCTAGTGGGCTTTATTGTAAACAATACATACTCGTACGTTCGAACCCACCTGAAGGCTCCTCTGCAGGTGTTTTCCGAAGGAGTTCATACTATTGGCAGGTGCCACTTTTTCCAAATTGGGTCCGCGCATATACCTTAGACAATGGAATCTTTAGCATGACGGCCAATCAAGCGGGACGTGGAAAGTAGGAACCCCTGAAACTGGGTGCGAGTGAGAGCATGGGCTTCTTCAGCTCGGAACGTGTGTGTTGCCGAGATACGGCCCCCAGATACAGTGTTTTGGCTCAAATTTCCATGGTTGTAGGCAGTATACTTTTACATAGAAATTAGGCAACAATAGTCCACTATAAGTCACTGGGCTTCTACGGTATGGCCATGCCTTTGGGTTTGGGGAGTCTATGGCTGTCAGTTGTTGTTGGCTTCTCTAGTGTTGGAACAAAACATGGGAGACCCCAAAGTGGTATCAATGATGTTCGGAACCCCCATATCCCGAGGGATGGCATGGCAACTCGGGATTGCACGGCAACTCACAGTGCTCTCCTTCAAGTTCAGGGGCAGCAAAGAAAACCACAAACATGGCTAGGACAAACCAGACTCGCCTTGCATAGGGTTTAGGGGTTTAGGGTAGCAACTTACATCGTGAAACATTTGTAGTCTTACTGAAGAGCAAACCGTCCCGGAAAACATCGCGAAAACTTTGAACCCTCAAACTATGAATGCTGCCAGGCTATAAGGCAGAGGCCCCCACATCTTGGACGGTTGGAAAGCTTGGTGTTTAAAAGGGCATAGAGTTCATGGTTGCTTAGTCGGGAATGAGGAGGGAACATAATATGCAAACTATTGAGGATCGCACAGGCTTTCTCCAGATTTGCCATAGGACCCCCAAAAAAAGATTCCTAATGAGCAAGCGAACCAGACGCCCCTAGTACAGCCCAGATCAGTGCTGATACAAAGTTCATTGCGGTACATGTGCTGACTTCCAGAAGCTTTGCCTGCATTGCACTGCCCAAAGGTTTAACGCTGGGAGCCTTTCTCCAAGCCTCCGAAAGGCCTTGCACCCAGGTCAGGCATTTTATGTCTCAGGTACCACTCAGCAAGGAGCAGGCTCTCACGCATGGAAGCCTTCTCGACGTTCGGGAAGTCCACACTGTGCAGCCACAAGCGGGACTGTTAGGGGATGCTGCCATTCAGGCGGCCATTCTGCGTCTGGTCCATAGTGCACCTCCTGGCTGGTTCACATTGGCGCCCGGGGCCATCTCAGGCTTGATTCAGGTATCTGCTAGGCAAGAGGTCATGCCACAGTGTGACAACGAGATCCAGGGCAAGCGTTCCTTTGTTGGGGCCATCGAGGCAGGAGGCCATTGGGCATGTCTCTGTCTCACTGCTGATGATAGTGGAGGCGTCGAGGCTATATACCTGGATGGCCTGGGGCAGGACTTGTTAGACTTCGCCCAACAAGCCGCAACGGCTGTTTGCCAGTATTGGGGCAAGGAGCTCCGGGCTCTCAAGCACAGGCGTTGGTTCTGACAGTCGCAGTTGCCCATGCGGCGTTGGTTGTGGGAGGGCAGCAGGCTGCCTCTGTCAAAGCCCTCCTTCGATTGCAAGCCAATCTCGAGTCGAGCACTCCGGTCCTATGCCTGCATTCAGGACGTGGTGGGCTCTCCGCTGCGGAGGCTGCCAAACTGTCGGCTCTGCTTGTCTCCAAAGGCGTTCCGCCCGAAAAAGCAGAGGAGAGAGTCGCGGATTTAACCAAGAAAGTTGGGGTTTCCGCACTTGTGCAAGCCTTGCAGTCGACAAAGCCTTGGCTGAGTCTGAAAACAGTTGCCTCCAGACCCGGCAGCAGCTTCAGACTAATTTTGCCGGAAGAGCTCGAGCAGAAAATACGCGAGAAGGCCGCAGACACACATGGAGCAGCAGTGCCACACGGCAAGCAAAAGAAGCAAAAGCCCGATTCCGTAAAGAAGGGACCCCCGCAACTCGAGGTCGACCCAAGATCACTGGCACTTGCCGAGGGCTCCTTTGTCACATCAGATGGCAGCGCAGTGCACCAAATACGTTTCGAGGATGTTGCGAGTGATGCTCATGGGCTTGCGTTCTGTAGTGCCTCCCAGGCAGCGCCGTTCTTGCAGGGTGCTTCTTTGAGTGCCGACCCTCTCTGCCTGGTCACGACTTCAGCTCTCCCGCCGGACACAAGGACCGATCGGGCGCTCAGCACCCAGAGATTCCTGGTGATCTACCAGCCTAACGGCGAAGCAATTGTTTTCACAGGCAGCTTGATCAACCTGGGCGATGAGCCCATTGCGCTGGCTCAAGGCACCATTGCCGAACCATCGGCACTCGCCACAGGGGCTGCAAAGTCACAATCTTCAGGGATGAGCTTCCCTGGAGTGGGAGAAGATCACTCAGGGACCGGTCAAGTGGCTAATCCAAGCCGTGCCTGCCATTGGCAACGACTGCCCAGCTTTTCACCCAGCCATTGAGGAGAAAGTAGACCAGATGATACTAGATCTTGGGTCTAGACAGTACCAGACACTTGATGGCAAACGGGCTGAGCCGGCCAAGGCAGACGTGTTTGGGGTTCTGCTTATAGGGTTCCGAAATCGGCGGTTGATCAGCTTCAGGTAGTTCAGCATGCAGGAGTCTATGTGGAGCCCCGAGCCGAGGAGGGCGCCGGACCTCATGAAGAATACAAAGTGGTCTGGATGCCAGGGGCCACTAAGGACGCAGCCCGGCACATTGTCCGCACAGCACCAAAGGCGATCTCTGTCGCCCGCTTAGGCATGAAATTTGGAATCCGCGCCAAGGATTGTGATGAAGAGGCTCTTTTCAACCTTCTCCGCCCGAGTGTTCCCTTTGTGAAGGCAGCTGCCTCACGCAAATTCCGTGTGCATCCATTACCGCACGGAACGCAAAGGGCTGATCTTATTAAGTTGCTTCGTGAGTGGAATTGGTGCGCGCGCTCGCTGCAGCCATGTTGTGGCGTTCCCAGGGGGCCGCTTGGCTGGTCGGGTCAGATGTGGTGCCTGGCATGTCTGCACTCCCAACAGGAAGCGGCTTCGCAATTGCAAATCCTTTGAATCCGAGCAACAATAAGCCGGATGTGGGCACTCTACGCTTCACAGCGCACGCGTCATTGCATTCAGAAGGAGCAGGCTGCTTCTAGCGAGTCGGACCCTCGTGGGGAGGACCCATGGCTCAACAGCCTCGACCCATGGGCCGTGCATAATGCCAACAAGACAGTGGCCCCCCACACAAAGCCACCCTCAGGTCAGAGCCGCATTGCAGCCATTGAATATTCACTGATGAAGCAGGTTAATAATACTGCTCAGGAGCATGTCGCCACGGAGGTTCAGGCCCAGGTTGCCCAGCATGGCAACAGATGAAAGGTTCGCCAGGCTCGAGTCAGGCTTGCAGGAAGTCCAGCAGCAAAATGCCAAACCGCAGGAGTGGCTTGGATCAGTCAACCAACAGGTTGCCCGGACTACTGGTGAACTGCACGAGGTGCAAATGGGGTTGTCTAGCCAAGAGGCCGCCATTAATGGTGTCAGGCATGAGGTCCAACAACAGTCAGCCAACACACAAGCCACGATCCAAACAGCGGTGAGTCAGTCGTTTCAGAGCATGCAAGCAACCTTTTCCCAACAAATCGCTGCACAGTTCCAAGGTCAAATGGAACAGTTCCAAAGCTTGCTTGCGAAGAGGAAGCTCTCTGAATGACTACGGCGGCCTGGATGCCATTCGGGGACCAGTGGCATGCCAGTATCGCGTTTTAGTCCCATCAGACGGCTGCTTTCGGTCTTGGTTTTGGCTTGCCTCTTTGACTGCACCGGGACTATGCCTGGAGCCCAACCTCATGTTCAGGGCGGGTTGCATACATCTACGCGGCCTGACATAGGGGCTTGCATGGGTTTTCGCTTTGGGGAGGCTGAAAATCCTGGGCCTGATGCATCATTTTGCCTTTCAACTTCCAACCCCTCAGGTCTCAGAACCAAAGAGGGCATTGTCTGTGAATTCCCGCCTGGGATCCATTGCATTGCTGAGTCACATTTGTCTAACATCACGCTGCCCACCTTCGCCGGCACTCTGCGTAGTTTGGCACGTAAGCAGAACAGAACTGTGAGGGTGGTTGCTGGAGGTCAGGCAGCGCTGCGCAACCACTCCACAGTTCTGTTCTGCTAGCTGGGCCGGAAAATGGACCGGCGTTCTTGCCATCAGCGACTTCCCCTGCAGGGGTTTGTCTGTGGAATGGCCTCAGGGAGTTTTTGAGTCCGGCAGGGTACTCCTGACGTACCATGACGTATGTGGATCCCCTGTTTCGGGACCCGTATCTATGGCTATGCAGCTAGTGCTACCAATCCTCAGGCAAGGGCTGCGACTGACGACCTTCTCACAACCACTACCAAGCAATTGGTTCTGGGACGCTCTGGACCGAGATATGTGGCGCGCGACTTCAATCACACTCCTGAGGAGAAATCCAGTATTGGTTGTCATTAGGATGGGTCGAGGTCCAGACACTTGCCAGTATTCGGTGGCAGCATCAGATCACCCCGACTTGCAAGAACAGCACTGTTCGAGACATGATCTTCGTCTCTCGGAGCTTGCATGTTGGTGCCAGTCAGTGTCGGTTTGTCAAAGCTTCGCCGATCATGCCACTGTGTTTGCTCAGTTTGGTTGCCCCGGCCAATCATACTTGCAAAGCACTTGGCCTCTCCCATCGACCATCCCTTGGGAAGCTGTTGACATTGAGGCGTGGCACCAGAGCCAGATTCAAGTGCCGGTTCCTTGTGAAAATTCTACTCAGTGGCTGCATCAATTTGCCAAGTCCTTTGAGGCTAGTCTGGATGGCTTTGTGGGTGAGCTTGCGGACTCCCGTTTGCCGAAAGCCTGTAAGGGTCGTGCAAAGCATGTTGAGCCACAATGTCGTCGAATCGCCTCCCGGTTGGCACGTCCTAGCAGACAAGGTGAGGCCCAACTCAGTTGTGACCTTGTAGGTCATGAAGTTGTTACTTGGTTCAAGCAGCTAAGAAGGATTCAGAGCATGAAGCACTCCCTGCTTGCGGGTAGGCAGGAGGCCAATGCACAAACTTATCGAGCAGAGCTTTGGCGTAAGATCAAGGCCAGTCGTGGTTTTTGCGGAGGATTTCGTATCTGGTGGGGGACACGCCGAATCAAGCTTCAGGGGAGTCCTTCTCAGCTGCCAGTGGCCATTCCCTCCTGGGAAACTTGTGTCCTCATTTATGACGACTTTCAAGCCAACTTTAAGGCCTTCGGTGGCACAACAGGAACCGTGAGCGCATTTTGAAGAACAAGCATGAGCAAGGCAAGGGTCAACTCTTTCGCGATTTGAGGAGAGCGGCGCCAGAAGCCGTTGACACGATCCAATGCCGGAAAAGTTACACCATTTTGGATGTTGACGAGTCTGATCAGCAAGTGGCGCTCGAGTCGCCAATCGACTCTAGGGGAGATAGCTGTTGGACCCTTGACGGGCAGCCATGCCGGATTCATTCTGTCGATGGCCCCGTCTGCGCCATTGAGACTGATTCTTCTCTTGAGCCAGGGCAAGAGCTCGTGCAACTTCAGATTCTGAGCAAAGGTGATCACATTCATGAGGAATTCGTTTGCAAATGGTCCGCGCGATGGCAAAAGCATGCCAACGTACCGCCGTCAGCCTGGTCGCGGATCCTTGCCTTCAGCACGGCATTTCTGCCATCTATTTCATTTGATTTTGCGCCCCTGACGCCTGAAGACTGGTACAGGGCTCTTCGCACGTACAAACCACATGCCGCCAGGGGCGCCGACGGATTTGCCAAGCAAGACTTGGTTGCCTTGCCCCTGCGCATGACAGAAGCATTGCTTGAACTCCTGCACAGAATTGAATCAGGTGTGGATCAATGGCCTGAACAAGCTTTGATTGGACTGGTCATGAACTTAGATAAGGAGAACGGGAAGGACGGAGCTGACTCTTTCAGACCCATATGTGTCCTGAGCTTGATATATCGCACTTGGGCAAGCCTTCGAGCGAAGCAGCTCCTGAAGCGGCTTGCCGCTGCAGCCGATGGAGGGTTGCATGGGTTTCTTCCCAAGCGGGAGTCCAAGGAGATGTGGTTTGCAGTTCAATCGGCAATTGAATGCTCTGCGCTTATGAATCAGGATCTCATTGGATACAGTACCGACCTGGTGGCTGCATTCAATACCCTTCCCAGGTTTCCTGTGTTCCATGCTGCAGGCCACTTAGGCATCCCGCAGCAACTGATTCATGCCTGGCGTAGCTTTTTAACGGGGCTGCGGAGATTCTTTAGGGTGCGGGACGAACTTAGCCATTCGGTTATTTCGCAGACTGGGTTTCCCGAAGGATGTCCCCTTTCTACCTGCGCTATGGTTGTGGTTGACCTTAGTTGGCATTGCTACCAATATCACTTTTCCCCCCGCACGATCCCACTTTCCTCGTGGACAACCTGACGTGTCTTGCCAAGACTACGGCAGACTTGGTTCAGTCTTTTGGCAGCACAGACAGTTTCGCTGGTATGTGGGATTTGGAGGTGGATCATGCCAAGACCTTTGCCTGGGCCATGCATTCCAGAAGCAAAGATGTTCTCCGCACACTGGGGTTCGCTGTTGCAGAAGATGCTAAGGACTTGGGTGGGTTAATGACTTTCGGGCGCAGGACACGTGTGTCCATTCACAAGGAAATGTGTCGAGCCCTCGAGCCACTTTGGCTTCGCTTTAAAAAAGATCCAAGGCTCCAAGCTCGCCGTACTGCCAGCCAAGGTTTGGAGTAGTGTGCTTCATGGGACAGCAGGCTGCTGGCTTAGCAAGGCCAGGCTCTCAAGCTTAAGGGCCTCAGCAACCAGAGCCCTTGGCCTACAGGGCGCTGGGGTGAGCTCGGCTTTAAGACTTGTGTTATCGCGACGCATGACCTCAGATCCGGGGTTTTTCGCGTTCTGGTCTCTCCTCCAGGACATCCGTCGGGTTGGGCTCACAGCTTGAGGCCTTCGTGCGTCAATTCCGGGGGCAGTACTTCCCTGGCCCTTTCAGCAGCCTGTTGAAGCTATGCACCGAGGTTGGCTGGGAAGTTGAACCACCATTTGTCGTTGATTTGTTCAGGGCCCCTAAAAATGTGGTTTGTAGGCTCGCGGAACAAGCATGGGCGGATACAGTTGCCACACAGCATGTTCATCGCCGCACGATGACGGAACTCTCCAACATTGACCTGGGTTTGGTGCGACTTGACAGCAAAAAGCTTTCACGCCTGGAGCATGCCAGGGTTTGGGCGTTACAATCTGGTGCCAACATGGCCAACGCACAGCACAGCAGGTATGACAACACTAAGGATGCCATTTGCCCCCATTGTGATGTACTTGACTCGGTCGAACATAAGGTTCGCTTCTGCAAGCTTTTTGAGGCCTGCAGATCAGGGGCAGAGCAGACTTTGGCTCGTTGGGACAGTCTGCCCCGATGCTTGACACACCACTTGTTGGCCCCAGCCAACCCGTACCTGGGCGATCTTCAACAGCTCCTGCAGTCCATTCAGGACGTCAGACCCGAGGTACAGCAAGATGGAGGCTTTGGAGTTTGGCGCGACATCTTTACTGGTGGTACCAGACTCTTTGAGAATGAGTTCGCACTTGCAGCATGGGCCGCAGTCGATATGACGTCCGGCCAAGTTTGTGGTACAGGGCCTCTCCCAGGATTGGCTCAGACAGTACCGCGGGCCGAGCTTCGGGCTGCTTTTCGCGATGCAGTGGGCTCTTCTTTACAGGGTCTGTTTGGCGTTGTGGAGCGACAGCACATATGTGGTGGAGGGGGTGAACCAGCTCATCACTGGAGGCGAGATTCCGGAGAACTGGGACAACTTGGACTTGTGGGAGACAGTGTACGAGGTCGCCCTCCAGCTCGGGTGTGGCCAGGTCAACTGCCGACACGTGCCATCCCACCTTGATGAGGCTCTTTGTGAGGACGACTTCGAGGCTTGGGTGGCAAAAGGAAACAACTGGGCTGATACACAGGCCGATTTGACCAACCGCAGTCGACCACAACAGATTGTTTCGCTTCACTGCGCCGCGCTGGGTCATTTCCAGGAACGCTCACAGGAGATTCGCGACCTTCGGATCTACCTCAGAATTGCTGAGGAAGCCGGAACCAACCGACAAGCGGATCCAATTCCAGCTGAGGTGGAGGCCCCTGTCGTCTGGCGGGACCGAGACTGCACGTTTTCAGATGCACTACGTCCCACATGGCGCATGGAGCTTGGGGCACGCGGCAGCGCATTTCCGTTGTCCTGCCTGGAGAACATTTTTGAAGTCCTCTTCGAACTGGATGAAGGAAGTCCGATGTGCACGGAAGTCTCGTGGGTTGAACTTGCTTTCGTTTTCAAAAGTCAGGGGTACTCTTTCTGGCATCGTGCTCGCAGCTCGTGGGAAATTGTCGGAGACAGCTTCCACGGGCCTCGCCCCACGTTGTCAGGTTGTTTGGACTTCTTGAGAAAGTCCTGTACAGATGTTATCAAAGGGCTCGGTCGTGAGGATCTGTTCGTTTCAGGAATTGATCTTTCCAGTTTGGGTGTTACGGGGCCTTGTGATGGTCTGTTGTTGGGTATTGCGTTCGATCTTCTTCAGGGAGCCCGAACAGATCTTAAGTTACAGGCTGCCTCTCGACCTTTCAGGAAGGCAGCTGACTTTAGCCGAGCCTTTTGAGCCTGGCCTAACAAGGGCCATCCGACCGGACAGGACATGGACGCTGTGTGCTGCACTGCTCGCGCCGTGCATGCACAGCAAGGGAAGTGTGTGATAATGAGCAAGCGAACGTTCACGCTAAACCCAGGGAGCCTAGATCATATTTGGGATCCCAAGACGTCTTAAGGCAGGTTCCTTCATCAAATAACAGGGTATTGGACGCTCCGGGAAGTCTCAACCCTAAACATTATTAAGCCTTAAGCTTGGGGTTTAGGGTGTAGAGCTGTTAAATCTAAGCCTTAAACCCGTACATAGTAGTTTCCATCTTTTTTCCATCATCTTTATATTACCCCAATATTCTACCCTCTTTCATATTACCCCTATATAACCCTAAACCCTAAACCCTATATTGTATTACCCCTATATAACCAGTGCTTAGGGAGAGCCTAGGCCGCTCCAACGCTCAAGCAGTCCCAGTTTCCGCAGTGACCATGCCGCCAAGAAGGCGCCGACCATCCTCCCAGGACGGGTTTAAGGTTTAGGGTACAGGGTTTTTAGGCTTTAGGGTTGTAGGGTTTAGGGCTTAGGGTTCAGGAGTTTAGGGTGCAGGGTTTTAGGGTTTTGGGTTTAGGGAAGTAGCTCTCAATAGTTTGAGAGTTTAGGGCTTGATGGAATTTATGGGTCATCGTAGGGGCCATGAAGATCTTCATTGGGGTTCTCGCGGGAAGCTACTCATCAATACTATTACTATGAGGCTTTTAGTGGCTCTCTTTGCTGTTCAAAGATCTTTTTGCTGTTTTGTTTAGGGATCCTCTGAAGAAATGGGGCATCTTGAAAACCGTCAGCCCTGGACCAGAAGAAGCCCTAAAACCCTAAACCGTAAACCCGATAGCTTGGGAGGAGGACGAAATGCGGAATGTGGGATCCATGGCCGCTCGGTATGAAAGCGCATGGAAGTGTCTCAGCATATTTCCTGTACAGTTCCTGAGGGGTGGGGGCACCCCATTTTTCCTAGGGTTTGGGAAAAATCTTGGGTGTCTCTCACAATCGGGGAACCTGCAGGGTAGTGACGATGGGTTTGAGGGCTTTGTGCTAAGGATGGTACAGGCGGTGCTATAGCATCCTACATCTCACAGGTCCTGCAATGCAGTTCCTTGTTGGAACTCGTCACCAAAGTCTTGATTTCAAACCCCCCGAAGGCGAATCTTTGCCTGCAACGCCAAGGTATTTCATGGAAAAAGGGGATGCAGGGCAGTTAATTCTAAGGGCGCTCTACGTAATCCTTAACCCCCAGAGAGCCTCAATCCTTATGTGAGCCTCGTGTATTCCACAGGGGTGAGCCTTCATTCCAAGAACTTAAGGTCTCCGTGTCGCAGCCGCCTGCGCCCAGCGCGGGAACTCGCACAGGGAGTCGGTGTCTCGCCTGACAGCACCTGGAGATTCGAGTTGACCATAATTATGATATACAATTGTAGGACTTTACTATACCGTTGATGTGAGTTATACTCAGCTGGATTTCCAGGTAGGGTTTCAGTCTTCGGGTCTGGCATGTAGGGAGGCTGAGGGTTAAAGCCCTTGGCTTCAGGGCGTTAGACTCTGGGCAGAAGCCGTTTTTCTTGTTTGATCCGGCACTGAGACATGGTATCAACAGAGGTTCATGATGAGTGGGCGTGCGAGGGACGACTTGAGCATCCATTCCATAGCGCACTGCTAAGCGCCAGCCAGAACCCCCCAGCACATGTATGGTCTCCCTGCCACGGGCACATCTAAAATTTCTGCCAGCAGGAAGTGTACTCTTGGGTGATTTGATTTCCAGTAGCTCTAATAAACCCGAAAAACCTAAAACATCCTAAAACCCTGTAGCTCTGCTATGCTTCTAAATAAACATCGCCCCAAGTCTGCCAGAGTTCAATGCATCAAGGATATGAGAGTTTCCCTAAATTAGGGGTACCATTTGGGGGGGTCCCAATCATAATGATTTTTTTTGGGTCTACATTGGTTTCGCCTTTCTTTCGGAAAATATTCCCTACCTAACCCCTATAGACAGCACCGAAGAATTTTTTGCCATGCGAAGCAGCAGATTTGTATAGCACACTGCCTGAGCATCCGTAGAATGTGCTGAGAGACAATCCCTGTACGCCCTAAGTAAAAACGGGTTATGGTCGGGTCATGGCATGGTGTCCCAAGCCTCTATCAGCCATGATCTAACCCCTCTTAATATCCCCCATAGTAGTCCCCCATTTTAACCCCCTTTGAGGAGTTTAGACAATGGCTCATGTGTGGTAGGATTTTGATTCGTTTCAGTTCTTGCAGGGTTCCGTAGGAAAGTCTTACTGGTGGTGAGTAGGTAGTAAGGGTAAATAGTCCCTATAGGATCCCACCCTAAACCCCAAACCCTAAGCCCAACCCTAAACCCTAGTATAGTATATACGCGTATTCCCGACCAACCCTCAGTAAGTTGTAGGGTTCTGTACGAAGGTTGGTGAGGCGAGACCTGCCCATGTCTTGTGTGTCTTGTTCTCTTGTAATAATAGTAATAGTCATAATTGTCTATGTAAGGATGAGGGCATCTGTTCCGGGGAAAAGCAATACTGCCAATCAATCTGACTGAAGAAGCATCCTTTCGGGGGAAAGAAAGGGCTTGCGCATTCCGTTGGCAAGCCCAACCCAAACTGCCAAAGCCTCTACATCATCCCTGCCTGCCTCGACCTACTCTTACCTACCCTGCAGATGCCTCGTAGGGATGATAACGCCAAACTCAGCAAGACCTTGGTTGCTTTTTAGCGGACCATGGCTTGCATTAAGTTGTGCAAACTTTGCCAACTAATCTGATTCTTTGGGGGGGTAATCATGCGCTTTGCCTTACCCCACTCCCTCCTACAACCCTTTTCCTCTCTTCCTGGGGGCCCTCCCCACGCGAAAAGCCAAGGAACAGCGCCACGCATCTATCTCCAGAAGGACGGAAGGTGAACCCAAAACCCTATAGTCCCCAAAAAAGTAGATAGAATATGGCTTTGGGTATACTAGAATAAGTTCCCCATATACCCCATATTCTATCTACTTAAGGGGGACTATAACTTTCCAGAAGGAGTGGGTCGCGGTTTAGGGGTTTGGGGATTTTCTGTAGACCTGACCAGGGCGAAGCAGAAGTTGGCGAGCTCCGGGTTTAAGAGAAGGGTTCAGGGTGTAAGGTCAGCAAGTCGCAGTCTGGGTTTGAACAGGATGTAAGGGATTGAATGTTGAGGCCCGATCTTTAAGGAAACAAGCGTGACGTTGAAACTGTCGCTGGGGGCGATGAGTGCTTTACTTCATCAGATATGTGCAGCTTTCACGCTAATGTGAAGCCTCTGGCTCCTTACCATTCCGAAAGTAGAGCCCTAGAAAACCCAGAAGCTATGAACCCTGAAGCCCAAAATCTGGCCAGTATAAAGGCATTGACCCCAAAACCCCCAAGAGCACTAAACCGGTGACGAAACCGGAAGACACACATACAACTCAGTCAGAGCTGAACACCAAACCTTAAATCGCGTCGAAGCTTTTTTCAATTAAGCTCATATACTCTCGGCACAACGAATGGGAACTTCTCATTGGTTGGGTAGCTGCTCTGAGTAACCAGTGTTTAGACCCTTGAATTGTTTAGGGAATATGCACGGTCTTCAAGCCCGTGGATGAGGACAGCAAAGTTCTATGGGTCTATGGGTTCCAAATTCATCGACATGGTCGATGTCAGGCATCCACCATGGCGTTTAACCTTCAATCTTCTCATCTCTTCCTACACTTCAGGAGCCAGAGGAGCGACTGACTAGTTAGCTACCCAAACAGGATGGGCACAACGACTTCAAGATTTGTCATGTCTTGGAGCGCGTGCTTTTTAACGAAAATCCCGTCAGTCTGGCTCGCACATCGCACGTAGCTTGATGTGGTGCGCTGCACATGTAACCTGAAATACAATCCTACGAACAAACCTGCCTTTCTTCCTTGGTAGCATGTGGTGAATTTGATTCGCTTGCTCTTGAGTTGTGATACTCCATTTTTTGAAGCTGTCATGATCCGTTTCCTGCCCTAAACACCGCACCCCGGACTATGTGCTGTTCTTGTTCTTCTGCGTGCCTGTCTGACAACAAAGCCTCCAGATACTGTTGAGGACCCCGCGCATCGCCTTCCAGTTCCTGGGACGCTATTCATTCCGTGTTAACATTTGACCTATGTGGGCCTTAACAGTCCTAATGATTTAAGTGCATGATGCGGACCGTTACCATAGGCAGAATACAATGGTTTTCGCATGTCCTTGGAGCCCGCTGATTTAGTTAGGAAGTTGCCATGTAAATCTTCATCTGTTGGTTTCGGCTTTTGGTTTCAGGGGTGTTCTTACCTGTTCAGGCCATCTTTGAAGGCCCCAAGCCCCACAGGCTTCCTCCTTAGCCTCTAGAGCACGATAGTTGTTACGCGGATTCTGCACGAATTTCAAGATGCTTGAAACATGCCTACATGCGCAAGAAGATTCCATGGGGCTGTTTCAGAGACTGCCCTGAAGCCGGCTTCAACGCGGAACGTAGGTAAGTATTGCAATGACAGCTCGCAAGAGCACCTGCGCCCCTATCCTAAAATTTAAGCTGCGCCCGGTCGCAAATCTGCACAAGTCACGGTAGAACTAAATTCAAGGAGTTGGAATGTGGTGCCTTCATTTTGTAATCCGAGGAGCTCAATCCCAGCCAGGGTTGCAGGCCTCAAATCCCAAACTGCAAGCCCATGGCTCAGACGCCGAAAAGTGATCAAACTATAGAGCTTCCCGACCATTCCTTCATTTTGACCAATGCAGTTGATGCTGAACATGTTGCTCTATGACCTATAGTGCCTCTTACCCTGGAACTAGGGGTAGCCTAGTACACGTGTGCCATGCCGGGCTTCCACTATCAACTACATCGTTTGTGGGTTACGAAGAGGGCATGGAGTGAATAGCTTCCCTTTCCTGGCTCCACTTTCTGGACTCAATCCTAAACCGTAAGCCGCTGCAGGGTTGTGGGGATGGGCCATAAGAGCTCAGACTCCAAAATGATCACCTGAACAAGCATGGAAACAGCAGCAATTGGTTTTCGCTCAAAAGGAGAGCGGTCTTTTAGGGCTCCTGTGTGGGGGTTCCATAGGCGTTTGAGGCTGTAAGAAGCCTACACCCTCAATGTCAGGGCTTTTGTTGGGTTGTTGCCATGAGAGAAATTGTCCTTGTCGCGCCACACCTCGCCTACCTAGTGTAGAAGCTAAATGAATTGCAATACTATCCGGAGGGTTCAGGGTTTGCCCTCTAGTTGTTTACAGTAAGCCCCTACAGTGCCTAGGTGCTTCTGGCAGATCAAGGACGCCGTCTCTTCCTCCAGACCTTCCCGGTTTGGCTCCGGAGGACATACAGGTGGGCAACCATAGGCTCCCTGGTGCTTAGGAGGGAATTGGGGAATGGATCCCTATAGTAGTCCCTATACAATCCCAAATAATAATCCCTATAATCCATTCCCCCATTCCCTCCTAAGCACCAGGGAGTAGGAGGATTAGGGTTTAGGGTTTAAGGTATAGGGTTTAGGGCTTAATAAACTAAAGTCACTATAATAGTTTCCATTTTCTTTTTCATTATCCCGCAGAACCCTAAACTATTCTAGTAGTTTGTAATCTGTACAGAACCATAAGCTACCTTGGTTGTTTCCATTTTAGTTTCCATTATCCCTGTTTAGTAATTAATTCAAATATACAATAGTAGTCTTCATGTTCTTTGTCTTTATCCCTGTTAAGTAACCCAAATATACTATGGTAGTTTCCATTCTCTTTTCCAGCATCCCTGCTTGGTAAAGTAGAGTCACTATAGTGGTAATATGTATTCGAGGGCTGCGGGGTATGATCCTAAGGGGAGGGAGTTAGCCCACTTGTAGTTCAACCTTATAAACCTTCTGTATGTGTTGTGGCAGATATGGGTGTCAGGAGGGGTCTACACAGAGATTGCATGAGGATTCTGGATGAATCCTTTGGAAACTTTGGCCCTGGACCCTAAAGCCTAATTTTTAGCCGGCTCAGGGCATGCACTGTCTGTTCCACGACTAAAGACTTTGGGTCAGTATGTTGGAGCTTGCACTGCAGGGTGGGAGGCTCAGGTTCGAGGGTAAGGGTTTAGGGTTTAGGGGTTCAGTGCTCAAGACATCATCTTGCCCCTTGTTCCGAGTGTCACACGTACAGTTTGGCATCACAGTTCTGTCATATGCACATGGTCAACTATTTTCCTGCTGGAGAGATCGTCGTCTTTCCGGTAGCTCTGGAGCACGAGTCTTCAGGGTGAGTGCAGCTACATTCCGCTCAAGTCCGGGTTGAAAAGGGGTTTAGGGTTTCAGATTCAGGGTTTAGGGGATGTTTAGGTGCTGCAGCTTTGCGCAAGGCTTGGGGACGAGCTTGCCGGACATGATCTTATACGTTTGGTCTCTAATCCCCATGTTTTGCAGAGTTGCCCTCGTAACTTTGCCTGGGAGCTGGGGCCGAGCCTTCTTTCTTCGTTCCTCAGCCCGAATCCCGTCAAACTGACAATTACGCGAGCCAGCAATTCATCATGAAGATTCTCCATATATGTCTACACACATGTACATTTTCATGCATGTTGAAGTGCAAGGGGAACGGTTGGTGCAAGGTTTCCATCATTGTGAATAGGAGCAGATTTCCTATACTATCCTTAACCTTCATCCCGAAACCCTTAACCGCACACCTTCAAATTCGCAACCCTCCCCTAAAATTCAAACTCTCAACCCTCCCCTAAAATTCCTCCGGACCTAGCCAACGGCCAGCAACAGGCTGGTGCAAGCGACCGCAGCCTAGGGGGCCGACGCAGGTCCCGTGCCGCCACAGACAGGCTGGGAAGCCCCGCAGGAAAAGGCTCTTTAGTTTAGTGTTTGTACGGTTAAGGATTTATGGGAGAGCCGAAATGAATTAGGAGGGCCGCTTGAGGCTCGGATTTTCTGGATTTTAAAAGGTTTGTTCATTTTGCCACAAAGGAACAAAAATCCCGCGTATGTTAAAGGCAGTCGTCTTCGTACACCGCATTTGGTGGGTCCTTTGGGGCCTGTGTGCCGGGAGCGTGTCTTACTAGGGTGCGGCTTCGAGCAGGAAGCAAACTGGGGTTCTTTCCAGAGCCTTTTCCAGGGGTAGAGAAGTTGCTGTTTCCTAACAATTGCCATACGATCAGGAGCATCGTAGACATGAAGCCCATGTAGCACACCTTTCAAGAGGCGATCATCTTCGTAGTCTGTACATGTTTCTGCTGATTCTGCTGACCCACGGCCCAAATAGATAGCTTTCCTACTGAGTTTTGGGTTGAGAGGATTAGGGATGACTGGAGTTGTGCATATATTCTAGAACAATACTCACCAGATTCATATAATGTTGGAAAACCGCATCACAGCACCAAGTAATTCCTTGCCCGACGGTTTGAAAGCACACCTTCAGAATTTAAGCCCACATGTATTATGTAGGTCAGGGATGCTATTGCTACTGTAGCTACTGTAGGGTTAAGGGTTTAGGAGGGTATAGGGTTAAGGGTATGGGGTTCAGGGTATGGGGCTTAGGGTATGGGGTTTAGGGTATTTGGTTTAGGGTTTGGGCTTTAGGGTTTAGGTTATAGGGTTTAGAGTGTAGGGAAGACCAGTTGAAAAAGAAACATGGAAGAGCGTAATGCACACAGGGAGTACAAAATGTGTTGTAGGGTCTAGGACCGAAGGACTTTGAGCGAGTGAGGGGGTGGATCCATCTACAATTCCTTGCAATCGCCCCTAGATTTCGTACCCCCTGCCCCGCCACGTTAAGAGAAGCATCACTGCTTGAATGCGCTCATGCCATTGACTGTTGGGGCTTTGTACAGGACTTCAAGCAGTTAGGTCATTTCAGTTGTCATACGCATGGTTTCTTGGCTGGGATGGTAGTGCATATGGGCTTCTCTTAAGGGTATTGACATTCAATTTCCATGGTTTGTTGATGTGTGTAGTCATCTCCAGGTCATAGTGCATATGGATGGGCATGAGACTGTAGCGGAAACATTTTCCGATTCTATTGTCTATGCATGGATTTTCTTGCCTAATTTTTGGAATTCCCCATGTGGGAGGTAGGGTTTTGTAGTAACACAGCGGCTCTAGTCGAGGCTCTAGTCCCCATATTTTCCTACCAACGACTTGGCGTTTCCAGGGAGCTGAGTAAGTAGGCTTATTATGATAGGGATACCTGGGACTGTTGTACCCTGTGTACGGGTACACTTCTTAAATCTCGCTAACCCCTCGCCCTCTCCTACGCTCTGAGTGCCCTGAGTGCCTAGTTCCATCACCACGTTTGCTATTTCAAGTTCCCATGGAATCCCTTCAAAGAGGAGTACGCCTTGAAGGTCGATTTGTATGGTCTCATAAGTCCCTAAACAGAGCCTGAACGGGGCCCTTAACATCTCATGGCATCAGGATGTCAAGCATGCAGGCCATCGACAGGCTGTCCCATGCTTCTTGGCAAGCTTTGGAATATGCTGCTTCCAACCTTGGGATTTGTTTTATTAATATGGGCTCTGCTACCAAACGAATCAAGTGTAAAATCATGCGGAAAATGGAAAAGTTGAAGCTGTGGCTTTTATGGCGGGTGACAGGGTTCAGGATATTTCCAAGAATTAGGAAGTCCTTTGTGGGGGTCTCCATTGCAAGGATTATAGCCTTTTGTGATATATGAGGGGAAGCTTCCGTTCCGCATTGATCACACCCCCACTCGCGCTGGCTCCAGCGCTCAAAACAAGATCCAAACTTGACACTGGGGCGGTCAACAGTTTCAGGGCAAGGGACTATGATTATATTTTCTCCTCCAAGGAACAGCCTCTGACGCTTCTGAATACAGATGCGCATCTGACACCAGCAGGTCATGCGGCAAAATGCCAAAACACGTGCTAAATTCATTACTGCGGTTACTGCGGTTCTCATCATGGGGACCCCAAGACGGGCCCCCATTTTTTACATCCCCTAACCCCATGTAGCACAGCCTGTGCAACCATATGGCCCACAGAATCTCGCGTGGAATCATGGGTACCTGCTGGTTCTGCACTGCCAGGATCACCAGAGGATGTTCCAGCAGTGAAGGGTTTGGTTGTGAGGACTGAAGCAATTTGGGGTTTACGATAGCACAAAACCGTGGAAAAGCTCCTTTCTGTTGTTAGTTCGTTCGCGCTAATCTTCCAGGATAGGGCATGGCGGCTTTCAGAAATTGATCGCGTGTTTTGAATTGCTGCGCAAGGTGGTTCTCAGCCAGACGCCAGTTGTCAGAGGGTAAAGGTTGTGCCTGAAGACTGGACTGCAGGCCTCAGGTTCAGGGTTCAGGGGCTCGATCAGTTAACCTCTGCACTCTGCACTTCTTCAGGGAGCGTTAGAGCAATTGCGGCCTATACCTTAAGTCGACCCCCGACCCAGTAATAGTGACTTTAAGGCATAATGGTAATTATATTCGGGCCCTCTTACATTCCTACTTTATCATTGTGACAGCGTGCACCTAACCTGTACTGGGACATTTCTGGCAATTGTTTCTATGTTTGCTGCCAATCCCCGCTAAAAAAAAGGCACTATTAATTACGAGTCTTTATCATAATATGACATTTGATATAATGTATAGACGTACAACGTACGTAATACAATATGCTATAATAGACTGCCAGAATCTCTGCCACAACTGTGTTGCTTCCTGCACTAGATGATTGGTGCTCGTTATTCGTGCCTCAGCTATGGACCCTGGTTTAGGGTTTAGAGTGTGGGGTTTGTCGTTTAGAGTTTAAGGTTTAAGGACGCACTCAAGTTATAGTCAGCCTTGACCTTATGGTCACTACTCGGAGGGTCAGGACCTTAGCGTTGCTTAATGGGATTACTGGGGTTATTGCATGGCTTTTTGGGGTTACATGGTAGTTTCCCACATGAGGGAACCCCAACATAGGCCCAAACATGCTATAATCCTTATTATGGCGACTCCCAGAAATGTATCATAACTTTGGAAATCCTTGATCCTCTGAGACATCCAGAGCTTTGCTGACAACGCCACAGTGTCTCGAACGCGGGTGTCTCTCCAAGAAGCTGACCACGACGCTGGATGCTACAAATCCTACATGACTCTGAGTATCCTGAACCTTTGGAATTATGGTACTATAGCATACCGATTTCACGCGGGATGTTTAATATCAACCGTATTACCTAATCCGTTTAGGGTCATCATAGGTGGGTTGGAAGTACGATTACAACTTGGTTATGCTAATCTTGAACCTCCCAGTAGGATGCCTCAATTTGGGAGAAAGTGCCCTGAACCCTAGACAATACCCTAAAACCTCTGAATCCCTAAAAGCCAAGCTCCTGAAGCCTAAGCCCCTAAACCCAACACCCAAACGCGTGGGGTGAATTTCAGGTTTGCATTCTCAACTCCCAGTCTGTGAGCCACGACCACCAGGCGGTTTGGCGTTTTGGCGGTTTTAGGTTTTAGGGTTTTGGGGTTCAGGGTTTAACAGAAAGAGAGAGAGGGGTTCAGAGTTCTTATGTTTCGGGGTTCGTGGGGTTTAGGTTTTATTTGTACGTTGGGTGTGAGCTTGGCGTGGTAATTGGAAGTTTCCGAAAAGAAATTCCACAAAGAAAGGAGTCCCATTATCTACTTAAAAAGCCCGTGTATCCCTACTCTCTCGAAGGGTCCATTAGTTTAACAAACTCTATGACTCTATGGGACATGGTCTCAAAAACTTCAGGCATCACGCCTCTATACTCCCCTTGGACGCTCCCAAGTAACTTACGCGATCTTTTGCTATCCGTGCGCGCTGTCGGAGGCTGCGCTTAGGCGCCATCTCGTACTGAGGATTCCTGACCTCTCTTGCAATACATAACTTACGAGGTTTAGGGTTCAGGGTTCCTTTTTTTTTTTTTCTCGCAATGGGCCCTACCCTGGCCCCGGAACCCTACCTTCAGAAACATCAACTCGTATCCGGACGACTTGGGAAGAGTCAAAGGATTAGGAGACGTGATCAGAGGGACAAACAACAGTCCTGCGAGCTCATGGCTTCAAATATCAAGCTCGTGAACTTCTGAGGCCAGTTGTGTGAGTTGCACCTGAGGGGTTGTGGATCAGCTGCGTTTGTTGCAGCACAATCTTGGCGGGGTTAGTCATTTTAGGGTTCCGGTCTTCAAGTTGCGCTCTGCCTAACTTGGTTACATTTACAACTACAGTAAGTTGGGCCATAGTTACCGTAAAGCTCAAAGTAACGCTGCAGTTGCCTCCCCACCTTCATCCTCGACGCTGCTCCAAAGACATTCAGCATGAAGCCGGAACCTCCAAACGAAAAGCCCCAACAAGGCCAAGACCCAGGCTCCAAGCAAAATTATTTCTTCTGCCGTTGAGAAATCTTGTCTTCCGTCTTTGAGAAAACAGCTGCCGGTAGTAACTGTGTAGTCATACCTTGCATTTTTGTTTGGAGTCTTGCCATCCTGTTGTATAAAAGGTGTAAACTTTTCCTGGCCTCCGGAATTCAGTAGCTTGGGAGCCCAAAAAACATGCCAGGATTCGATTGAGGATGAGCTCGGATGTTGGTTTGTGCTTGCCTTGGGCAATGCTACCAGGCAAAGATGCATGGCAAGGGCCCCAATATGGACCCCAAAATGCCATAATCCTATCCTCGTTATAGGGACACCCAAAAAGGATACTCTTGATTTTGGGAAGCCCCCATATTACATAAGTCCTTCACAGTGCTCCTTAGAAGGCTCTACATAGGAAGCCTCATCGTGACTTCTTGTGAAGCCTCTCAAACAAGTCTTGGCTTGCCGTCTCGGGTTTGGAGTTGTGGTTTAGGGCTTGGGGTTTAGGTCTCGGGCTTAGGTTTTAGGATTTGGCATGTCCAAACTCAAGACATTATCGGCAACAAGCTCAACCGGACCGCAAATTTTGGAAACCCGCCTCAGCATTGGCATAGAGCTCTGAGGTTTAGGAAGTGAAGACAATAGGCGCCTACGGTGGATTGAAGTCTTGCACCACCACCTAGGGAGCTATACTATTGTAACTCCTAATTCCTAGGCTATGTATATGGTGTATCAACATGTATGTAACGCGTGGTGGGGAATGTGGCAGCTCGTGTTACCGCATGAGATTCATTCACGTAGGTTGTGCCCCATAAACATACCAATGCACATGCAATGTACATGGCCGTCTACCATCCAACCATGTGGTCTTCAAGGCTCTTTTAGGTCTGAAGCCTGAGGCATTAAACGCTATACCTTACACTTTTAGGCCGCAATCGCACAGATAATTTCGTGGAACTCTCGTGGAAGTGTTGCAGGGTTCACGATGTCGAGTTCAGGTTTCAGAGTTTTGGGGCTAAGGGTTCAGGCTTTGTTTGCTACATTCGGGTTTAGGAAGTCTCCAAAAAAAAGATGAGGCAGCTGCTTTGGGCCGGGAATCCCTTTCAAGGTTCATATCGCGGATTGGAGTTTAGTGAGATCAAAGCTTCTCCAAGACATAGGTCCCTACTCACTAGAAGTACCCCAGCACTAAGTCTAGAGCAGGCTGTTGGTGACCACTAGAACCTAAACCCTAAACCCAGAGAGCAAGCTTGCATATGTGTACTGCTCCCAATGCAGTAGCAGTTGAACTGTAGTGATAGTATGAATATATGAAGAGCTTAAGTTGACCCTTATTATACATTGTTACCAGTACCCAACCTAAACCCTAAGCCTAGACCCTGAACCCTAAATAGTTGCTTCCATTTTCTTTTCCATTATCCACCCTATATAACCGCTCTAAAACCCCTATATATCCCCTATATAGCCCCTATGCCCAGAGAGCGAGGCTGCATACGTATTCTTGAGCGTGCTGGCCTGCATCGGGACGATCCCACTGATCTACCTTCAGTTCATGGGCTACATGCTGCCCAGCCGGCAAAAGGTAATGTAGACCCCTGATTAACAAACCCCCTCCGTTTAAGGGCCTTAATAGTAGGATCCCTACTATAATCCCTATTCAGGGGAGGGGGTTTATGAATCAGGGGTCTGGGTTACACAATGCTAGGCTTTTGGGTTAAGGGCTTTTTTGGTGTACCCTGAACCCTAAACCAACCCCATTCCCCCATTCCCGGCCAGGTAGGGGAAGCCTGAGTCATGGCTCGTTCATATCCTTTCACCTCGAAAAATTGCCTTTATAAGGGTTCTTGTGTTTTGTACTATACCTTCAGTCCCTGCAGCCTCCATCTAAACGCAGTTTCCATGTCATGTTAAGTGTTCTCTTCCCTTTGGTTTCCAGTCTTCACAGAAAGCACACGTGTTTCTTAATCTGCCTAGCTCGTACTTGAGAATTTTCGCCCCGAAGTCTGAGGTCGTCTCGAGACATGTGTCCTATATTTCAATCCGTCTCTCATTTCCGTCCACATGGCAGGTACATGTCCTCCTCATGGTTCCGGACCTCCTGCCCTCTCCCAGTTGCGCACCAGCATGTCCAACGTCTAGCGCCTAAGAGGCCCTGGAGATATGTGCGAGGTACAGAGATATTATTTGAGTGTCCACATGCTAAGTAATCGTCTTGCAAGCCTGAATGACAGTTGCCAAGGTGCAGCGCTAGCTTTGCGTTTGTGATCGCTATCAACAGCCTGTACAACTTGCTGGCAATCTCCTGCGGCTGCTTTCTGAGGCGGGACGTAAGGTCTTCGACGGGCTTTCCGGGGAGCGGTACCATACGGACTAACATTGCCCAAAACAAAGGGTGTAAGGCCATTATCATGGGTATTTGGCAGGCCTAGGTACTTGGTATTCGGGGCTTTTAAGGCTGTTTTAGACATTTGTCATTTTTTGGAGCCAGGCTAGCCGCATTTGGTGTCTACGATGAGGATTGGGAGTAATATTGAGGTCCCTTTAAGGGGGAGTTACACGGGATGTGTCGGATTTGGGGTTTAGGGCTACAGAATGTTACACGACGAACGGAGGATCAAATGCACAACAACATTGAACGAAATGGAAATTGGGGGGGGGTATATAGAGGCTTATAGGGATTATGTAACTTAGGGGCCTAAACAAGCAGCAATGTTAGTTTGAGGTCTGCTTGAGGTGCTTCTTTTCCGATATCCCTATACTATCCCCCATATAAGCCCCTCTTTAACGTCAAGGCTTTGGAAACCAAGGATCTGATGATCTGATGAAGGGAGCTGTTTCATCTTAAGCTCTGCTTCCAGGTTTGTGTTTAGGGTTTAGGGTTAGGGTTATACCCTCCCCGAAACCCCAAACTAGGGTTTAGGATTTAGGGCGGAGCCTGGAAAAAATGCCGAAATTAAGACAGTTCTTTAAAACAACGAGCTATCTTGAGTAATCTTGAGTTTCATGTTAGTTCTTCTGGCGTGGTCCCCACATGATTTTCCACAAATGGGTCCTCAGAGTCGTCGTTGCTCAATTAGTATGTTTGTATGAAGGTTGTTATTGCGCAATAATGTAGCAAGGACTTGTAACAATGGCCTAAGGGGCAGCTATATCTTTGAAATCCAGACCTTCGACATGATAGTTTCCCTCAATAGGGGGACCCCAATATACAGTAGTCCTTCCTATATAGGGACCCCGAAAAGGGCCACCAATTTTCGGAAACTCCCGTATTGAGGTGTTAGACTTCGAAATGAGCATGTTCTCATCGCCCGCCGCCTATCTCCCCGCAGTGATTCATGGATTTGGATGTCGGGTCCAAGGTTCAGACATTATCTTGGGACGCCTAGGTTCTTACGGGAGGTCGCAACGATCGGTGATGCCCCTAATGTTTAGAGACCCTAGTCAAAGCCCTCCGCCCTAAGCCGATAACCTTGAGAACTCCAACCCGGAAGCCTGGGGAACATACAACACGCAGAATATGCTAAAGGCCCAGAGGAGAATCCCTTAATCTTACATAATCCCTAAACCCTAAGTCCTAAGCACTAGGCCCTAAACCCTCACTAGAGTGTGATTCTGGCGGCTCCAAGCCTCAAAGCTATTTTCGGTCCTTGGCTGCCAGGTCAGCTTTACAATCAGAGGATCTGCAGCTGGCTTTCCGAAAGCTGCAACTTGGCGGGAATTCTGAGCAAGTTTGGGATGTAGGGTTTGGGTTTGAGGCTTTGGGGTTTAAGGTTGGAGAGTGTCGGTTTGGGGCTTGAGGGTTTAGGGTTTGGGGATCTGAGGTGCAGGTTTTGTTCTTGGCTGCTGGCAAATTAGTAAGTAAAGACAAAAATAGTGAAGATACTGCTACTTTTCAAGCCCCTTCCACTTACCAAGAGCTAGGTATAACCCCTATATGGCTCTTATATCATATATAGCTCCTATTTAGGCGTTGAGCCTATAATCCCAAATCCCTGCAGGCCAGGGCATGGGCCTTTCAAATACACAAGGTCCACTTATGTTTGTTCACAAGAATACTCAAAGCACAGGGACCTTCAAAGAGACCCCTGGCTTTTGAAAACGCTCATGTTTGGAACTTGCCTGCGGGCCATTCTGCCCCAAAGCCTGACCTGCACACCCTGGCTCAAGAGTCACAGGTTCGAAGGACGAACCTCCATTTGATCTTGGGGAAACCGACTCTAATAGATTAGGGTTTAGGGTTTGCAAAAAGGTCTAGTCAGGGAAGATTCTGAAGTCAAAGGCCGGTACCTTTGGGTTCTGGGATCCGATGCTACCACCCTCTTCAGCAATCTCCTTGCCCAACGCTGCTGCAACTCACCGTAGTCAGTCAGGCCTTGCCGAGGATCTTTCTTGGGCTAGGCGGAGTACAGTACCCGGAGGGCTGAGTACCCCTTAAATCGGGAATATACCTTAAATAATATTGGGATTCCTATCGTGATTTAACGATATTCCTTAATTGAGGGGTATTTGGCTCCCTGGGTAAGGGGAGATGTGGTATACGGTTCTATGTCGTATTGGGCTGCAGAGAGGGGTCCTGAGGAAAAAAAAATATCCCTACACTCCCCACCCGCAACTCAAAGAAGGGGCCCTAGGCTGTTTAATGTCGGACATTGAGGGGTGTCTAGTATTCTTCCCTCGCAGCTCTGGTCCAACTAAAGTGCTGTTTTTGTTTACAGTTAAGTCTGCACATTGCAGCTGTAGGACACGCTTCGTCAACGATGTCGAGTTTGATTTTCAGTGGCATCAGCTCGCGTCAAAAGAGCGCGGCCCGTCCGCACGCTGAAGTCCGGAGGTTTAAGGTGTAAGGTTACGGCTAAGGTTTTGGGGGGCTTGTCGGCTTCTGTTGTGAGATGTTGTGCTTGGAGTTGAGCCTTTGAATCAATGCAACAAACACAATTCAGACATGTATATACATATATGCACACATAGAGAGGCAGGATTCAATCCAATCCATCTCTACATGGCAGGCTGATCATTGGTCAGGCCCCTGCTTAGCCAAGTCTGAGTACATTGTCAGTGAGCCTGTAGGCTAAGTGATGTAGACCTTAGCTCAGCTGCTTCTTAGAAATGCTTGCTCACTGCATGTACCTGGGGTTAGGCAACCACCCAGAAGTAGTGGCATAGTGGGACTAGACATGTATCTATATGTCTAGGGATCCTAGTAAGATCACCCGTATTCTCCAAAAAGGGTGGGTGATGTTCGTGTGCAAAAGGTTCCAGCCTTGATGATTGAGAGTTTGGGAGCCTTCCTCTTGAAGCAGCCATGCGGGGACATATAGGGAGAATGGAAAAGAACATGGAAGCTACTATGCAGGGTTTAGGGTGACCATTTGAAGCGTGCGGTCTTGGTCCTTTGCCTTTAAGCGTTGAACCCAGTAGTCACTTCCCCCTGCTGAATACTGCCCATCCCCAGCAGAAAATTGGCAGTACAGGAGTATTTACTAAAAGGGGGGGTGCTAAGTCAGTTACTGGGTAGATGGACCGTGAAGATTAGCGGCGGTGATTCCTAAGCCAGATTCGAGATGGCTCCTATTAAGCCTTGGCTTGTGGGAAGCTTCATTTGAGGACTTACCATAGATATTGTGAAGACCTATACATATCTAGAATTTGAATAGGGCTCAGGGCTTGGTATACTACAGCTTTGCAAGGCAGGGGAGAGTCTTGGCAATACTTCAGGCTTCGACATTATCAGTACCCCTTCTATCTCCCATGCACCCTGAAGGCCTCATGGCTACTTCCCAAAATTGGCCACCGTGCCTTCATAGAGGATCCCCCGAACGAGACCCCCAACTTTTGGAAACACCCGCATTCGAAATAGCTGCTGAACCCTGAGAGGTCGGCAGTATTTCGCTGCTTGGTTATTGCTGCTTGCCGTTGCTGGAACAACTCTGACTCTCGATGCTCCTGGGCAAAGATCAGTTCTTGCTTGGGTTGTGCGGGACCACAAATGGAAGTTCACGCAGACTACCTAAGTACGTGAATTGGGGATGACTGGGGTTGTTATATGGGTTGAAGGGGTTTCAATTATACTTGCAAACAAAATTCCCTGGCCTTCTAAGTAGAGATGCGTTGTGGGAGTTCTTACAAGGGCGTTGCGGTTGCCTACCATGAGGCGCACAATTATCATAGATGCTGACCGCGGGACCCTACTTGTCGAAATGCACGAAAGTTCAATCATGTGAATAAAGATTTGGTTGCAGCCTACTCTGAGCACCACGCAGTTGTTTTCAGCACCACGTTCTGCATGCTATTCGCTTCATGCGGCTTCAGACATGGAGTTTGAAGACAAGAATAGCACTCGGAGCTTTGCTGCGCTGCCGTCATCGGGCATTCAAGCTGTTATGGCTGCTTAAGCTGCATGTGCCTAGTACAGACCATTCTTGCTCGATCATGGTTCGCGCTTGGAAGCTCGACAAACCCTAAACCCCTCTCCGGCAGATCGTCACTGTCCCTGAGCGGTTTAGAGTGCCAACGCAACGCTTAAATGTCCTGTGCGCTTAGGGCTTTAAAAGACAAGCCGTGCTGCTGGCTAACGTCACGTTCCCCAGTGCTTGCACTTGAAAACCGTTGCTGCAGCCAAGGTCGTGCCTCGCCTCAGAGCCTGTCTAGCAAAGTAGCCTGAACCTCCTGAGCCTGAACCTGAACCCTTTGACCCCCAAACCCCGCACCCAACCAAACCGCCCAAAAACCATAAACCCGAGACCCCCAAAGCCTGAGCTGCAAGTACTAGACGCCACACCCTTCAAAAAAACCCTAAGCCCTGAACCACACCTAGACTCCCTGTTACTAACCGCTATAAAGACCCAAATACTTGCTCGTGGTTAGCAGGGAATAAGGGAATACAGGGATTATATTCCTTTATTCCCTACCAGCCACCAGTAAGAACAAGCGCGAATAGACTTTGCTGGACTCAGGCTTCACTTGTCCTAGGGGGTTGCCTGCGACAAAATCTCGACGAGCACTACGTTTCAGACGAGGCCACCCGTGGAGCCCCCCCTGAGTGGTGAGGGTACTGTGGCGTGTAGGGTTAAGGGTTTAGGGCAGGGAATGTGGGGTGAGATGTAGAGTGCCCACTGGTCTAGGGTGGCCTAAGGCATACAGTGTCCAGCGTTTGGGTACAGGGTTCAAGAGTTTCTATCATGGAGGGCTTATTTGACGACACTCCCTTAGTAGGCAAGGACACATGAATAGTGCCCTCCCCCAATAATAACAACCCCTCGAAAAGTACCATTGTATTGCAGGCGAATATCTAATTATCAGGGGGGTGGGGTGCTGTTACTGGCATTTAGTTGCTTGTAATGCCAGTGTCATCCTTCCGGATCCTGATAGCTGTGCATTCGGTGGGTTTCCAGTCTGAAAGTCGTTGGCAGAGGCTGCGTTGGAGCAAGTTCGTTCTAGGGGTTGGGAGCACAGGGTAAAAAGAAACCAAGCATCGCTGGAAGAGTTGGCACTCAATCCTGCAAGATGACAACTGGGCTCAGGCAGGACTACAAGTGTGTTCATACTGAGACTTATGTCAAACTTCAGAGGAGTACATTGAGGTTGAGGACCACTTTCGAGGTTCATTGTTCTATCCAAACGGGAAAGTTTTCCTTAGAGTGTTTTGAGCGGTTCCAAGAAGTATTTCCCGCGAGCGACCTCTAGAAATTTGCCCCGTCCGTTCTAGAGCCTGTGTCAAGAAGCAGCCCCGAACCCTAAACTTTGTTTGGAGCCCTGGAAGCCCAACCTCCTGACCCTGAAATACGTTGTCCCAAACACCTGAAGAGATGAGCGCACGTAATGTAAAACTGCGGTGCCTAAAGCCCCAAAGACCCACGCCTCCCAAAAAAGCTAAATCCGCCAGCTCCTTTCCATACCGAGGTTTTGTGACTTTTTTGTGGAGTCCCTAGAATAGGGATTCCCGTATCCTTGGGGTTTATATCTGGCCAGAGGAGCTGACACATGCTCTGGTCCACATGTTTTTTTTTTTTATTTCGAAGCCCTAAGACCTACCCTATTTAAAACCCTGAGACCTACCCTAGAAGCCCAAGGTACCTGAACCTTCAGATAGAGATTAGGGAGCAGTAGCCCGCTATATAGGTAACTGGGCTTCAGGGCCGCAGTAGGCCCTCAAAGCCATTGACCTTCCTCTCAGGTTTTTGTGGTTGTCGGTGTCTGTTCCTTCATCAGCCTCTTGGGCAGTTTGAGTGGTGAATCCATTCGGTGAGCTAGTAACGGATGCGTGGATCCCTGTAGTCATCCCTAATCATCCCTATATCTCCAAGGATTCCATTCTGTTTTTCCCTGCTCTACACCAGTAAGGAATTAAGGGACGCGCGCAGGGCCTTCGGAATTATCACAAGACCCCAACACCCCTTATGGGTTTGGGCGATGCGATGAGGATCAGTTCCGCTATGCACCTCCTAAGCGGGGTTGAGGGCTCTCAAGTGATGATATGCAGGGATTCTGGGAATCCTGTTGTTGTATATACCAAAACTCGTATAACGGGAATCTTCAATATTACACAGGCGGTGGATTTTTTTGTTTTAAAGTATTTGAGGGAGGTATGGGGACGTGATTCAGCCTTTTCAGCTGCTGATAGTCTGGCCTGAGTAGTTGAGTTCGACGGCTTTGGAAATTTGACGGGGTCCTGCAGCCCTAGACCACAAATCCGAAGCTTGGATTATGCCAGGGCAGCAGCAAATCTAAATTTACTTTGTGTGTGTCAATGTCTGGTCAGCAGATGGCTACAGGAACTCCATCTTACTCACTGTTCTTTAGCAGGGAATGGTCACTGTAACAATTTCTTTCGTTCTCTGCAAGTGACTGCTAAGGACAGGTACTGTTAAACAGGGATGTGGTGATTTGGAGCAAGCGATCGGGATACTGAGGGCTAAGATTTGTCCTGAAGCTCACTAGACCTAAGCCCTAATTGATCCGCCTGGCTTAAGCCCCTTCAGACTCCTACAGTAGGGTGTCAGGTTTACTGTCTTAAAAAGCTTCTCTATCAAGCCTCTGGGCCCTAAAACCTCAATCAAAACCCAACAAGGAAACCTTCGAGCACCTACGACCGAGCAAATCACTTGAAAGCATCAAGCCGCCTCAACCCTCAGAGTTCCCGGGTCCCTATTAATTAGGACCTTAAAGCCATTCCAAGCCATGTAATCCAAACGCTGCTTTAAGCCTGCATTGGAGCCTTCTCATCAGGAGGCGTTGTCCATGTTCTCATCAGGTCTTGAAAATCCTGAGAGCAAGCATTTTTCAGATACCAGCTATAAACCTCTGGCCTGGATTCCTTACAGCCTCCTGCCTTGTTGCCAATTACTTACCGCTGACAATCTAGAAGCCTAAGCCATCATCCTGCTGGGGACATCACCAGATGAGAGGTTTCGCCATGGCTTCCGCATTGGTTTTCATCCTCGCATACGTTCACTCGAACTTGCAACTTGAACCCAACACATAATGTGGGGGTGTGTAAGTCGTAGCCTCTTCTAGGGGGTGCTTATGCTAAATGTGAGAGGGCGAAAGGCCCTTTGAGAAATACTCTTCTGCTACGATCCTGGCGCCGCCAATTGGATAGTCCGAGCTGGAGCCGCACTTAATCTCAGCATGAGCGCCATCCTTATTCAAACTGCCGTGGTACCAGCTGAATTCACTGTTGCCTTTTAGGGCTTAGAGGAGTGGAGAAATTCAAGGGATATGGAAAAGACAATATTGAAACCGGGTTGTGAGGTGGCTGCGGGTTTGGGGCAGTGGGGCAAGCCCTTAACGTTGAGAACCGTGTATATCCTTGCCGGTCCACGGGTCTGCCTTCTGCAAGATGCGCGAAGACCTGGCACAGAGGTTCTTGCGCTTTTGCATGTTATTCAAGAGGGAGGTAGAGGCCCCTTCGACACATGATAACATGAGCTAGAGTCTAAACTTCTTAAAGGGGTGTTATATAGGGGATTAATTAATATAGGGGTTATTAAGGGGAAGGGGGATGCTAGGAGCATAGACTATGGCTAACATAAAGAGAGCCGTATCATAGTGACCCCGATGGACCGCCCGAATTTTGAGGACTCGCAATTGTGGAGGCTCCCAGGATTTGACCCATAATATTCGGCAAGCAGTCACGCGAGCTGGCTTTAACTTTGTTTGATTTGCAAGCTCAAGCTTTCACCTTCCACTGGAGCTCCTCCCTCGTTTTCTTGAGCTTGTGTTGTTTGAGTCAGTCTGTCGTTTGGCAACCAAGTTTCTTGAGGAGTTTATCGTTGTCTTGCTGGGTTTGTTTGGGAGGTGGGTGGCGAACTAGAAATGTCATCGGGAAGGGTTTTGTTCCATGGACATGGCTACGCAAAAAGAAAGCCACAATGGGAAAAGCTTTTTAAGGGCAATCGCAGAAAGGGGGAGCTCGAATTAAGTTGGCTCATAAATCCTAAGCATCCATAAGCCGTAAACTAAAAAATTGAGAGGCTCTCCTCGTCGTAACTCCCCCTTGCCCTTGCAAGTTACCTTTGAATGAGATGATCGCTGGTAACCAGTAGGTGTAAACCGCTTTGCCGTGGCCTTTTGCGCCGAGATACTTTCCATGCTTTTGCTGCTCGAAACCCAGTCGAACATTAGTGTGCTGGAGTACCGTAACCCCTAAGATATAAGGTACTTGCCCTCCGCCAGACTAGCATTCAAGGGACCCTACATAAATTACTTTCCTCATAAACGGGGCTGCATGGGGCTTCCATGCTATTTGCAGGGAGGGTTTAGGGTCCCTATTTAGGGTCAGTGCAAGAGTTCAAGTATCCACCATACCTTTCCCCTCCAACCCATGCCTATAACAGTGCGCAAAGCCCTAACTCTCCAGGCCCAGAAGGTATGTGCCATAACCCTTGGCACTTCCAGCCGGTGCCAAGCTTGAAAGCAGCTAAAGGTTGAAAATCCTAACCCCGAAACCTCTTAAGTCACTAAACCCTAAAGCCACTGAACCCTAAACCCAACAGCGCATACATCCTTACCCTAAACCCTAAACCCAAAAAACACTGAACCCTACAGACTCTAAAATAGACGCAGTCCTGGCCTCAAGAGGCTCCTGGGCTTGGACAAAATCTTGGACTGCTGGGTTGGCGACATTGTCAACACCGCCGACTTCGTGTCGGGGGTTGGGACCTTGGGGTTCAGGGGTTTAGGGGTTTATGATGGACCTTAGGGTCTAGGGGTTTAAGGACCTTAGGCTTTAGGGCATTTAGGGTTTAGGGTACAGTTTAGAGTTATAGGACTGGTGTTGCAAGTCAGGGAACATTATGATGGTGACCGCGGGCTCGCCATTGACTTTTTGGAAACTCCCGCAGGCTCTTGCTGACCAACTCCCATGTTCGATAGTTGTGCATTGGTAAGAAAATTGACCACATGTCGTGATAAAATCCCTGAACATACCGAGGACGTTATAGGCTGTCTATAACTCGCCAGCTCTATGAGCCTTGAACCCTGAGCCAGAAGTTGAGAAGTTCGCACCGGGAGTGTGGATGCCATGGTGCATAGAGGGTGGGTTGCGTGGTCCTTGAATATATTTACAATGTGCGTTCGTTATGGACTGATTACCTAAGGGGATTTGTTAGGTACTGCCCCCACTCAGCAACAGTTGGATGATATTTATGCTATCATGTATTACCCCATATTATATACCCTAAACCCGAAACCCTAAACCCTATAGATAGACTGTTACTGGGTGAGGACAGTACGCAAGGGATGGGTTTCAACTTGGTGATGGCCAGGCAAGACGCACTTTAGGGTTTAGGGTTTAGGGTTGAGGGGCAGGACTTTCATGAAGTTTGTTTTTGATCCATTTCGGGCCCTCGGGGTCTTGGTATGCTTGGATGTTCAGGGTAATGATTACCTAGCTAAACCTGTGCAGACACCCAGTTACACGCCTGCGAAGCCCTCAATGTCGATACAAGTGGGTTATGCACAAGTTGTAATCAGTTTATTATGCTGACGCTGAAGCTCCAAGAAACCCAAAACCCAATATAATCCCAGTTTCCATTTCGTTCCCTTTAAACCCGAAACCCTAAACCCTTAAACCAGGCGATTGGTCTGAGCTTCCTTGGTTTACTGGAGGTGAAAGCTTCCCCTTGCGGGGTTTTCGTTCCCAGCCACTACTTCCTGTGTAGCTTCGCAAAGTGGTACTTTTTCTGAGGGGGGGACAAGTTACCCTAAACCCTAAACCTTGCAAGGTGCGAAGTTGGAATTCCATACAGGCTGCGTGGCCACACCATGTATGGGTTGAGAGGATTCTGAGTGTCGGGTTTAAGGTTTCAGGGCTCAGGGCCTCAGGGTTTAGAGGTTCCCTGTAAGTAACCATTTGGACGCTTAGGGAGGTTTACGGTGAGAAATCATTTAAAGCTTTGGCAGATTAAAGGTTATCTTCTGTACGTACATGACTTCGGCTTGGGTAGTCTGTTCACCATGGTAGCGGCAAACTCCGAAGTCCTGCCATGCGGCCAGTGTTCTATGGCGGTACTATACCATATGGAAAATCTTGATTCCACGATGTGCAGTTGGGGTCCTGCATGAGCCTTTTGACCTGAGACCTTGGAATTATGGTGCTACAGCAGGCCTTAGGTCATGCAGGCTTCTGTGCATCAGCAGTGAAAGGAGCGGTTATTTAGTTCGGCGGAGCCAATCATCATCCTGTGCCAGGAGGATTTAGGGTTGAGATGTTCTGGAATGCGGATCAGCCCCACTCACAGGCACAGCTTGTGAAGCGGCTCATACTTGTCTTAGTCAAGCAGGCTGTACTTGTTGAAGGGTCGGAGGGAAGACAAACTGGTAAGCAAGTCTTCCCGCGGCTCCCATTTGCTCCGTCAAAACCACGAGCCGTATCTTGGCAGCTTTTGCCGATAAAAGAGGATCAGCGTTGGGACATCTGTGAAACTCAAGCCCTGAAGTCCTAGCCACCAAAGCTTTCATCTGCAGCAGGTCCTCAGAAGTCCCTGAACATGTACTATCCTTCCTGTCCTCTCCTTCCAGCACAGGAGACCCTGCGCGAATCTGAAAAAGGCAGACGGGCTCAACAACCGATGACATTGGATTAAACTCGTTTCTTTAAGCTCTAGTTCTCACATTTCTCGAAACTAGGGAATCCGTGTGTGCTCTTATGTCCCAAGGCGTTGTTTTCCCTACCACCCCGAAAGGGGATAGATGTCAGTTTTTGGAAAGCTTCCACAACTATTTCTTCTCACACCACCCACCACATGACCCTCACAATCTGGACACTCCTCCAGGCGTTCTAGAGTTTTGCTCCCTACATACTCCCAATATCCCGTGTACAAAGGCCGCCTCCAAATTTTGACAGCCCTCTTCGATCCCTGTTGAAGCCTTACCACCCGCCGCGAAACTAGGTTTCCGCAATCGTTGGGTGATTGGCACCTTAAACCCCAAAGCCCACCTGCCTTTGCAAAACCTTCTTAAAAGACCCGAAAACCGTAGCAAATCCTATGAAGACCAGCTTTTTGAGAGCCCTTCGCATCCGGAGGCGCTACTGAAGAGTGCCAGTCGCGAGTTGGCAACCAGCTTTTTGAGCCTGCAGGTGCGCCTAGGGATTTAGGGTTTAGGGGATGTTGGGTTCGGGGTTTCTGGATGAAAGGGTATAGGATTTTGTCGTTTAGGGTTTGGGGATCTTCGGATTGAGGGTTTAGGGTTGCAGGATCTCAGACTGTAAGGGATTGGGATTTGTACCTGCAAGTGTCCATATACTTTGGGTTCGTGAGCCGCAGAAAATGGAGTAATCAAAGCCTTCGGGGCAATTCGAGTTGTAACCTAATTTTCGAGCCATGTGCCTCACGTGAGGGTTCATGAGGATTTGCACGTTGGCTACACTCGGTTGTACCGGTAGACTCATGAACCCTGAGCCCTCAGGAACCCAAAGCCTTAAACCCTAAACACTTAAAGGTTTGGGATCTGGGGAGTGTAGGAACCCAAAGCCATAAACCCTAAACTTGGGATCTGGGGGGGGGGGGGTGTAGCGTTTCGGAAGCGTATGCAGCCTCGGCCTGAAACTCCAGAGCCTGGCAACTCCACGGGCAAAGACAACGGAAACGACATCTTTAGCGTTTGCAGGTTTGGGGTTCAGGTTTGGAGGGTCAGGGAGACTTAGAGAAGGGTCTGTTGCAATTAATTTTACAAGACGCAAAAGTATGCATACTAAGCCCCTTTTCTTAAACCTTCTCAAGCCAGCCGACCCTGAAGTGAAAGGTCTCTCAGGCCTTGGGCACACCTTTTGATTATGGGGGTATTGAAGGGCAATTAAGTCAATCAAAAAGGGTGTAGGAGGGGAAGCCATGACACTTAGGGTTCAGGGTTGGAAGCTAAGGATTTTGGAAGGTGGGTAGGGGAAGCGGCAGCCACCGAACTTGTGGGAGTAGCAAGTTCGCAGTTTTTTACGACGGACGATTGCGCGGTTATTTTTGTAAGATATATAAGCCGGGATGCTCATAGCTGGAGTCTGCAGGGCAAGAATGAGGGGGCCTTCGCCACAGCCCTGAATGCTGATACCAAGGAAGAGCTAAGGCACTGACACCAAGGGCCCATACTTTGAACCTTAGCTACAGTCGCATCATGGGGGCCGCCATCTCTCAGTGTCAGAGATGTGTGCACGCTCCCGACATCTTGTATGCCCTGGCCCCAAATCCTGGCCGGGTTCTTCAGCGGAGCTATGCTCCCCACTTAAATCCAACTTCCTATGTCCCAGGCACCTCGCAAGCAAAGAGCACAGAGCGAGGGAGAGAAACCAGCGCAAACAGACAAAAAAAAAAAACAATGATGCCTGCTGCACTGGTGCTTTGGGGTTCAACATTTTGAGCCAAGTCCACGGATACGATACGCCCTTGAAACTCGTCAACTGCCCAGCCCTTGTTTGCCGGGTCTGGGAGGCTTATCGATCGAAGTCTTACGACTTATGCTGGTGACTGGTAGGTCCTTCAGGCCACGTAGCGCCGCAGCTATCCCGACGATTGACCTACCTACTACATCTTACTACGCCCTCCAACCCCATGTAGAAGCCTGAACAAGTGTTAATATGACCTCTCTATTAGAATAAACCTTTCATGACGGCAACAAGCCCCGGAAAGCCGGTCTGACAGTTTAGGCCCTTCCCTGAGCGCCAAACCTTAATTACATTACTTCGCAAAACGCCCATTCCTGTTATTAGCGAGGTTTGCGGCTCCCTGGGCCTCATGATTTGGCTGCGGCTTGGTAGGATGGGGGGCGGTGGGGGTGTTTCTAGGTTTTCGATTTTGCATTTCTGGGCCTGGGAGATCTTTAGGGTTTTGGCTTGGAAGTTTGGGGTTGGGACTGGCGGCATGTAGATTGGTGGGACCCCTTAACGCTTCCCCCGGTCGCATGTTTGCATTTTGGGCTATATGACAATGATCCCTTCCTCAGTACACCAACCCCAAAGCTAAAACTGAGGGGGCTTGGTACCCCCAACCCTGAAAAAGGGTCCTATATACATGTAAACTATCTGAGCTACGGTTGGAACTCACTAGCGGTCTAACGGACATGGGCTCGGGGTAGTCGGTTTATTGCCTCGGCCATCGGCCATCGCTTTTTCCTATGTTTGAAAGGAATGTCATTGCTGAAAATCTCAAAAGTCGATCGCATCATGGTTCTCGGCATCTTATTCTCCCCGCCCGGTTTACATGGCTTTCCCGCGTCAGCGGCTGAAGCCGTTTCAACCGAAGACATGATCTAGTGGTTGGCAATTTTGATATGCTTCTACGGGGTCCTTATTGGGGATGGGGTCCACCCCACCTGGTGCAAGTGGGGCCGTGCGGACAAGTTGGACAAGTGCGGTGCAGCCTTTGATCCCTCCAATGCCGGCACTTTCAAAATTTAATCCTTCAATGGAATCTAGCGATGCAGCGTAACAGCAGGTGTTTATGAATATTGGGTTTGCATGGGCATAATTACCTGCTGAGATCCCGCTTTACAGATGTCGACCTATGGCTTGAATGTCAGGGGTGTTTTTTGGGACCAGGGTTGCCTTAGGGCCTTAAGGGCTTCAGGATTCAAAGATTGGGCACTGAAATTAGGGATTTAGAGCTAGGGTTGCGAGCTTCCCTAAAAGAGTCGCGAACGAAGGATCTCTGCCCTGAAGTTGCTGGTGCTTAAGGTGGAGTAGGCTGGTCTCCCAAAAATGCATTTACAACTCCATTCATCTTCACTTTGCCACTGTCCTAAGCGCTAACCAAGGACTGGAAGCCTTACATTCCTATGGCGGACACAACCAGCAGCCTTTTGCCTCCAACTTTAGTTTAGAGATGTTGGAGTTGAGAGGACGCGGGATTCAGGAGTTGAGGTTTAAGGGATTTCAAGGGGTTGCAATGCAGGAGTCGGAGTTAAGCGGGTTTGGGGTTAGGCCGGTGGGACTCTTTGCATTGGCATTGTTTTCGGTGAAAACGACGCGTTGTTTCCACAGGTGCTTGTGTCCTTGTACTCGGTTACTCGCATATGACATCATGTGACTTCGAAGCAAAAAGCGGGCAAGATGTAGAGTCATGGTAGAGCACTTGCACCTGCTAATGTATCAGCTTTGCATAGCTGTACCACTTGGGGTTCGAGTAGGAGTCTGGAGCAATAATCGTGAGCATGACAGGGGTACGTGTCAGTTACATGGCCAGCATCAGAAGGGCTGGTAGGGAAATTGTGAGTGAAGGCGGCGCGGCACGAGGATTCAGCAGATACTTTTTGTGTCGCTGACATTGCAGTATTTCGGTGCTAGCAACAGGCAATCTTACAAGAAGTAGCGCTATGGCTTACTAGGGTTACTAGGGAATAGACCTCCTATATAATCTCTGTATTACATCTCCTTTATGCCCCACTCACCTACGGTAAGATGGATGCGACTGGTTTTGTTTTGGACTCCAGGCGGCCCCCTGCCTAATTAGAGGCTTCCCATCACCCAATTTGGGTGATTGACCTTTGACGTCGACCACATGACCTTACATCAAATCCCTGCTTGCTTTTTCCGTATCATATATGCGTTCCTAAGGCTGGCTAATTCTGCATGGCAATCCTGGGAGTTATTAATGCAGATATGTTGTAGATGCTAGCAGGCCACTGTATTTTTGGCAATGGCCACCATTGCAGTTTTTTCGAGACTTATTATTATGCGCGCGCGTGCATTCTAAGAGGTGTCAACAGAGCAAGTTCAAATTTGACTTAAGCCTCCCACACCACAGCCCCACTGCTTAAGTTCTGTGCCCTCGCACACAAATCCTGATTGTTTCTATCTTTCTTAGCGCCAAGCAGAATGGTTACGTAGCCAACTCCTGTGAGTGCATGCGGAGCTGGAAAACAGCAGTCCGCGTAGACGACGCGGCTTCAAAGGACTTACTTCACTGTCTTGAGGTTGTGTGGTTATGTAGGGTTTGGGGTTTAGGGCGGATGTGTTCCTGAACCTAAATTTTAATCCTTTTGCCCTATTTAAGCGCATCCTGATGAATCTACACACATCCTTACGTGGATCGACGTTTTCATGACCGATTGCCTATACCTATACGCCCCATATTCTATCTAAAGGAGAGCAAACTTGAAAGTACGGCAAGCAATGAACTGACAACGAGAAAAACCCATGATCCGTAAGCATTCAACAGCCGGTACAACCCGAAGAAGGTCCTTTAAGTAATGATTTTCATTTATAGTGAACCCCCAACGCGCCCCCAATATCGTACGATTATACAGTAAGGTGAATATTTATTGCTTGTGGGGGGGAGGGGGTGATCCTTGAGGAGAGGGCATTACTCAAGGCAATCTGGTCACAGCCATAGCTCTGAACTCCTTGAAGGTGATGTTAAAAGGAATGCGTGCTTTGGAAACTGGTCCCGACCCGATTTCGGACCAAGCAGTCAAACATCAGGCTCTCCCATTCGCAGTCGAAATTGCGCCGCTTGTCGTTTGTAGCGGGGTTTTGTCCATCTCGTGAGTTGCTCTCTTCAAAGGAATTATGATTGGATCCCTTCAAGACACAGGAATAGATTATGCCCCGGTTTTCTTGGGGTTGTGTTCAAACTATGACTTCAGATGGTTGAGGCCTGAAATCCCACACCCGAAGGCCCACGCCCTATAATTACACCCTGCCACCTGGATACAAACCTCGCTACACCCTGCGTCCTACGCGTTTCAGCAGTGAGGTTATTACGAGAGCTTAGCCCATCTACAGACACTTCCGGCTGTAGAATACAGTAGTTATGATAAAAAGCAGTGAGTAATGACAGCAATCGTAATAGCATGCGTGTGAGTAACCGCAATAGTAAAAATAAAGGCCACAGTCTAGAATTTGCTCTGCACATTGCATGTTTCATGGAAAGTTCTGAACATTTTCACGTACTTTTCGTCAGGCCCCCCTCTCCCACCATACCATGCTCGTTACCTCAAAGCTTCCTGAGGGCTTTGAAGCATACAGCCTTCGAAGCCGAAATAACATGAGCTTTCCACTGGCTGTCTCGAGTTGATCTAGGACAGCAAGTCCACACTACCACATCTGGAAAACTCGCGTCGAGAGTTAGAGGTTTGATGCCCCTATATATCACCCCTTGCATCACGCTATATCGCCATGCAACTCCTAATTATGTGAGAAGGCGGACAAGGTCCAGGGGTGGATATGAAGAGGAAGATCTGAGTTTGCTGCCCCCCAACAGATTAATAGAGGGGTCCTGCAGGGAGTACAGAAGGATTCCGTAATGGTTATATAATACGATATATAGGCTGTTATGCATGGGCATGTTGAACCCCATAGAGCCGGTAGCCGGTGATAAGAACGTTGGTCTTGATGGGACATTTTGAGGGGTCCCCATACCAGTTTGGGGTGCGCCCATGTTGCGCTTGCTTGAACCCGCATGGTGCCGTGCGCTGTCCCCTTGGCAATGCAGGTAGAAAACCGCAGTAAACAAGAAAACCTCAACTGTAAACCCTGAACCCTAAACCCTGAACCTTTAACTGCTAACAAGGTCCGCGCTGCCTCTTACTTGCCTCTTCCTGCTGGCCACACGCCTATGCGCACACGGCGCAGCGCTGACGGAAAAATGCCGCAACTCGACGAACTGAAATCCCTTATTGGAGGGTTCTTCCTTCACGTTATGTTAAGATGATTAATCCATGCTTGAGGAGCATGGCTTCTTCTGTGTTTTTGGGGTTGCAGTGGAAATAGTTTTCCCCAGCTTGATCTTTCAAACCGAATCAAAGTCCGCGTGACTTCACCGGCATCGGAGTGCGCATCAGCTTCAGTGTTTGGACGTGGGACGTGTCTCAAACTTTTGTGTGCCGCTTCGTGATGCTCTCTCCTAAACATGGCTTCAAGCTCTTTGCAGAGCCAATGAGGGGCCACCCTACGTCGATCTGATTTCAACCTCAGGCCGGTAAAATCTACTTCCTCTCCATGCTGGTAAGCCATGGGCTATATGAACTGTAACCGTGAGAGTGAAGATAAGAGTTTAGCATTTGCACAACATCAAAAAACCAGTCGTAAGCTCTTTTTGTAAGCCCATTCCTGTGCCGAGCCCTTCTCAAGAGCCACCTTGCTTTTAGTCTAGTCCGCAGAGGCAACGATTATAGGGCTTATGGGGACTCAGTGGGTACCTTGAGCACCACCTGCGACACCTCGTGCTTTCTCGTGTCAGGGATTATTTGCGTACGGCCCCTACAGTCTGGTCCCTCCCAGAAAGCGAGCACCTACAGTACTTCCAAAGAGGGCAGGGCACAATACAGGCGCCACAGGTATCGTATGACCCTTCCTTGATACCCCACGGCGTAAAAACCGGGACGTAACGGGACCATATTGGATACTTCTCTGTTTTGTGTGGTCCCTCTGTCCACTCCATAAAACTTATCCTAACATGTTGATGGTACATAGGGGAGCCAGAAGTCAGAAACTCCTACACTTGACCTTCAAACATCCCTGTATCCCACAGCCTTCACATGTTGAGGAAACATTCCAGCGCTGGTCAACCAAATCCCTGGTCCAACAGGGAGCATCTTGGCTTCGGTCTCAAATTGGTTTTCTTAGGGTTTAGGGCGGAGGGAACTTTTTAGGGTTCAGGGCTAGGGGGTTTAGTGTTTGGGGAGTTTGGTTTGGGGCTTAGGACTGGAGATTTTCAGAGACCCCGGGGATAGAGAATGGGTTATGAGCAAAAGGGCTGTGCGGGTCGGTTTTAGGATTCCCTCTGGATGTAGTTGAGAGACGTCCACATGGGTTTTGGGTATCGGGTCAAGGATTTAGTCCAGTATTGACTGTCGAGGAGGTAATGTAAAAGCCTAAAGAATTAAGACGGAAGATGGGCCCCTACGATTGGCCGCCATGCGGCGGTGGCCATTTCTGTCTGTGCACCTAAGAGTTCCGGTCTTGCAAACGCTAGTTTGCAAGTGCTTCCTACAGTCACTCATGTTGTGGGTTGTTTGGACTGACAAAGAGTCACTTAAAGAAGTTATGCACTGGCTTCAATACATGGATCCTTACGTACAGATCCTACGTACATGTGGAGAAAACGTAATTGCGATAATGGGTCTCCTTGTTGCGGGTCCGAGTAACCCCTCATGAAAAGCAAAAGCGCCGTGACACAGTCAATGTTTTAGCTTCAGCATGAAGCTGAATCTTCTCAACCCTGAATTCCAGATCCTCCTGGAAAATTCCAACCGCTAAATCCTGGACCTCCAAAACTTTTGTGAAGCCGCTCGGACGGCAACGCATGCACTGCAAACTGCTTCCGGCTCTTTGGGTCATCACGTTTAACGCTGGCTCTGGACAAACTAGAGTTTACTTGCTGGTGCTAAAACATACGTGGGGGGTACCTACAAAACTCCTTATATGACATCTTTCGTTTCAATGACTATTTGTATTCCTTGCGTGGCTCACCGTTCAAGCACGAGTATTGTTCTGGAGTGGTGTCCACTGCAGGCGGTTCTTATAAGAAACAATCAATGCATCTTTTTCGCGCAGAGGAGCGCTCCTTTTCTCCGAGCCAACGGATCGAGTTGGAAAGCCCCATGAACAGTCCCAAGCACTAAACCTCACACCAACTTTGTTCGATGATTTCTGTCTCAACCCCGTACTTGATATGATAAGCTATACCTATAACTAGATCCCATACAGGCCATGTAGTTAACGTTGACGGTATCCCCACTGGTAACCGGCAACCTGCTTACTACGTGCCCCTACCCCTTGACTCGCAAACCCCAGGCTCCTGGATCCGTTTTGCTTGAGTAATTCATCCCCTCCCCCTAGCAGTAGACCGCCAGTAGACCGCCCATCCCCCGCTTCATCTTTGGGGTGGGGTGGGCGTCCATATTTAGGTTTCCGGCCCTCACTTTATCAGGGGACGGGGTCCATTGCACACATCCCACTGTTGCTTCAGGCATCGATGTGAGTCGGCAATACCTGGTTCGGCTGCCATCTCAGTATGACTTTGTTTTTCTACTCAGGGCCCAGAGTTCATGGTGCACCCACACGGCGCAAGTCCCTTTAGCCCATCCCCCACGTCATCAGTCTTGGGGGCCACTCAGTGGGGGGACGACATGTACAAATCGCAGGGATGATACAGTTCACAACAGGAAGTGAGAGTAAATTCTCTGAAGCGTCTGTCAATCCAGAGACCAGACCAGACCAGGGCTTAGGGTTTCAGGTTGTTAGATAATAGTAATAATAATAGTAATAGTAATAGTATTAATAATCATAATAAGAGTAATAGTAATAGCAATAGTAATAGTAAAGGGGTCGAGCTTACCTTCACAGCGCATTGCCCTCAGCACGGCTTTCTCAAAGCGGAGCCCGGAGGTCTAGCGGCTGCCACTAGGCCCTCTCCTGACATCCAAACCTCCCCGTGCCTAATATAGGGTTTCCCAAAATTAGGAGTACCTTTTGGGGGTCCCAATAATAAGAACTATAGTGTTTTTGGGTCTAAATTGGGGTTCCCNNTTTTGGGAAACTACCATATGCCTTAGTGATCCTTAGTGTAGCAATGGCAAGCTTTCATAGTATCTTTTTTGCAGTGGAGTTTCCCCTAAAACGAAACCCAGAACTAGGATCTTTATCATGGACGCGCTCCTGAAAAAGGGGCCCAACAGTTTAGGGGCCCAACAGTTTGAGAAGCCCTTTTCAGAAATTCATGTTTTGTGTGCTTTTTGGCAGGTCGGGGAACCCAAGAGACCACCCTTAGCCCCTGTGTCTCACAAAAGCTGTAAAGTTTCGATTCGGCACCAGTGAAGCAGTGTTTGGAGAATTGCTCACTTTGCACTTCATTCCGCAGATCTAAGTCATCAGGTATTCAACAGGGGCCGACGTGTGTGGACACATACATGTAGATCATCTGTTTCTACATATGCATATGTATACAGTGCATTCTCTTGGAAATGTCAATTTGTATGTGTTTTATACACATGTATACACATATCTCTTTCTCTCTCTTTTTTTTTTTCTCTCTCTCTCTCT
>CAJNIZ010020047.1:57688-82837 GCA_905231905.1 Symbiodinium pilosum | reverse complement strand
AAACTGCGTGTATTTACAACTATATATATATATATATGGTTTGGGGATTAATTTTTAGGGGGAGGGGATCCATGAGAACTCTTAGGCTGTTCAACCAGAACCTTTAAACAGGTAACCTGTAAATGATTTTTATCACGACTCAGGGTCGTATGACTGTTTGACATTCCACAGAGAAAGGGTTGGCTTTCCAAGACCTTTTTCCTTGAAGGCATTTGGTAAGCCATTCCGGGCACCTTAGCTTGCACAAATCGGCTGCAGCATCCAGTACAGTGGATACTACAAAATTTGCATGACCCTAAGTACCGTATACCTTGGAAATAATGTGACTATAGTATACCAAGGTCATGCAGGATTTTTCGCATCAACAGTAGCTGTACGAGGAACATCTCCACGGCTCAGCTGTAAACTGGGTCTGCTGCCTCTGGGATGTGGAGCAGCGGATCACAATTGGACGATTGGCCACCAAAGGAAGTAAAGCTCTGAAGTGATGAGACGGGCTTGTGACAGAATGCAAAACCTGTAACTTCACAGCCATAGCCAATGCCACCAGCTTGGTTGCCCTGCTGTGAATGCGGTAACTTGCCGCAAATGCCACGCTTGTGGCAAAATGTTCAGAGCACAGTCGCTTGCAGCCCTGAATTTTTTGGAAATCACCATGTAGGTGATGCAAGATTTGCCCGTCAACAATACATCCCCAAAACGGCAAACCTGTTCAAGAGGATAACATACACCTCAAAAACTCGGTACTCTTTCCCCTGTGGCATTGGCAACAGAATGCAACCTCGCTTTCCTGAGTGCCGCTCAGGGTGGTAATAACGGTTTTCAGTTTAACTAGGGCTTTGGGTTTTATAGCTAACTACAAAGACCATATAATTTAGTCGGTAGCAGTCTTTTTGCACGGGGGTTGCTAGGGTGTCGAACGATGCCTAGACCCCAAACCCCTGAACCCTCCCGTAACCCAAGCGCATACCCCAAACTCGAAACCCCAATTACAAACCCCAAGAAAAAAACCAGAGACCCAAACCCTGAAACTGTCCAAACTACCTGGGCAATGTAGTGCGAACAAATCTAAATCTCGAAGCCCTAATTTATTTTTGGAAGCCACTGCTATACTTCCTCTAGCCCCTCCCGGAATTAACCTTAAGAACTAGACTTCCAACCCCTTAAATCAACTTGAAAACACTAACTCCTAAACCCTAAGCCAAAGAAAATCGTAGGGAATCCAGTGAAATCAAGGCCTGCTCGACGCAGGAAGCCCCTGATGCCGTTGGATGGAGGTCTCCTTGGTTTAGACTGTATAGTTAAGGACTTACTTCCTGGTTCAGAGAAGAGAATAAGGGAATAGGATCGCTATATAGTGCTTACCGAAAAAAAATAGATGCCCAATGTCCTTACAAAGAACGAGCAAGTTTCGGGTAGGCTTAGGGTTATGTTGATAGGGTAGGGCTTCAAGGATTGTACGACCATTTTAAAAAAGGAATCTGCCTTATGTACTTCACAAAAAGGAGGAAGATTCTTCTCATACGAGCGACAGTAAATATTTTCCCGCCGAGGTGTTTAATGGATATGCGTTCCTATAAGGGAATGAGTAGGAACTATACCAAACTACAAGAGGGATACCTACGTCCGCACCTACTGGTCGCTTGGTACGGCTAGTATTGACTGAACTCATATAGTGCCCAGTTCCATTTCATTTTCCAAGTTCTTTTTCCCTTTGATTCCAATCGGAGTCGTTGCGTGCAGATACCGCAAGCCTAACCCTGTGGAGGCCTCGGACGAGCCTCATGTGCCTGCAACGGGGTAGCTGGGGGCGGGGGTCAGCAGGCGGTTAGCTTCTCATAGTGCCCATTCGAAACTAGCTTTGATATGGCTGTGTTTGTTTGGTGTAGTGTCTGCGTTTCACCATGGAAGAGGAGTGCAGGGTAGTGCCATGTCCGCCAAGTTCAGAGCACACTCCAGCTGCGCCCACTTCAAACTTTCTATCTCATTCTCCGTTATTGGGGCAACATCCTTAGACCCCAGATAACCCCCCAAAATAAGTCCCAGTACCATAACCCTACACCGTAAACCAAAAAACCATCATCTTAACCAACCTCAAGAATTTTGGAAATTTCCAAAAAACCAAGACTCACCTTTTTAGGGAAGCGCACATACGGGTTGTCTACAAGGTATAGATATGGATCTACAACGGCTACTTTGGGATACACAGAGTTTAGGATTTCAAAACATCAGGATGGATTTCTGGGAGTCCTCATATTAGGGATGATTGTATATGGAACTCTATATTGGGGGGGCTGATTTATGGAATCCCCCATGTGTCCAAACTGCAGTACTGTGCCAAGGACGCCGCATCAGAGGTTTACCATCTGAGAGACAGTCAACATTTCCTAGATAATTCAAGGGACATGGGCTCCGCATTAGTAACTACATTTCTGACTATACCAAGCCCTATGTCCATCCTTAATTGCGCTTGATAACGCTAATGATATACTGACAGTAGCTCATCTTGTGGAGTCCCTCAGCATGCTTCCTCTGTATTCCTTAAGAGGCGGCCCTGCAGGCACATTGGAATCCCTACATATTCCCGGTTTCACAATTCCCCAAATTGGTGGAACTAATGCAGGGGCCTAAGCTCTAAGTTTGCCTGAAGCCCTCAACCCCAAAGCGTATTCCCAGACCAAGAGGATCAAAAAAATCGACACCAACCCAAAAAAAAACAATACCCCAGTACTACATTGGGAAAGCAGGGAATTTTTTCGGGGGCTCCACTTTTTGGATCCTTTCGGGGGTCTGGGTTCTTGTAGGAGCTGACAGATGGACCCGCATATTATACTGAACTCAGCCAGATTCCCATGCGGAATCCCCACCCTTCATTACATCCTAGCAGTTCAATGCTGGCATAGAATGGGGAATCTTTATATGGGATGGCTTTAGATTGAGGGGCCTAAACCCCGTGGACTATTGCACAGGCAAAGTTCCTTGTCCCTACCCGCTTCCTGGGTCCTTCACAGAGCAATTGACTATACTCCCAGCATAACCTGAAATCACCGCTTGTGCGCCCAAAGCCCGTATCGATCAATGGACGGCAATTTGGAGGGCCACAGGATGTGTAGACTGTGTAGACCATTTGCAGCAATTTTTATGAACGGGATCCCAAGGTAGCTGAGCAGGTACGCTTCAACCTTGAGGAGGTTAGATAGGTTCATCTTCATGGACAGGTTCAGCCTTTTTTGGGCTTGGGAACTCAACTAGGCATCATTCAGAGGTGCCTTCTAAATCCTGAAATCACGGAGCTCTGGCATTCGAGCCCCCGGATTCAGCATCAACAACCTTGGGATTCAGGGGCACGAATATCACCATTATGCCATCAGGGATTTGCATCTAGTGTGCATGGAAGTTCTTTAACGATAAGAATGGGTCCCCATTACTAAGTTTTTGGAGTTAGAAAATATTGCTACTAATAAAAATGGTTATGATGAGGCCCCCCCCTCCGCGCGGCTAAAAAATGACAATAATACTAGGTTGCTATCATTGCTATTAGTTTGGAGCTTCCGCGAGAGATCACGAATGTTTAAATCCTCGGCCCTAAAACCCTTAAATCCAAAATGCCCCGAGCCCTAAACTCCCAGAACTGAGCTGCGCCCTGGGACAGATAGAGGCGCGCGAGCTGAGTCCAGAACAGATCATGCCAGGCAACATGAAGTACAAATGGCACAGTGGATGGCGCTGCTGCGCGCTTAGACAAGTGGCTGGCATTGCTGTAGAGCAGGCTCTGGGGCCACAGCCTCAAACACACGGGTTTCGCATTTGCTGCTTGCATGCACACCGGCAACTCATCTTCGGCCCATCACCCAGTGCAAGACTTGACGATTAGAGTTTTGGTTGTAGTGTTGTAGCAGAATTTTGGGAAGCAAAAGGGAGTTTCTCAAACCTGCCCATCATAATCCAAACGTCGAGTGCTACGATCCTTTTGTCGTCCGATGGTCCCCACTGGCCCCCAAGCCCAGAAACCTGCATACGCTCGTGGAGAGACTAAGAAAAATCTTGCCAGTGCTGAATTGTGGTCTGGAGGCTAGGACTTCGACCTCGACAGGTTCTTGAAGCGAAGTGGGGTATGTCAAACATTGGTATGTTCAAAACTCCTCGAACGATTCAAATTCGGCTGCCCGCTCTGATCTCTTCACATACCCTGGCCGCATACCACTGCAAGGAGTTCAGGCGCATGCAGTTTGGATTCCGAGCGTTCTTATGTAGAAACCCCAGTGTGCACTTTTCTCAGCTGAAGGGGTAGTAGGACACCCTAAACCCACCGGCAACCTGTCCCTAGGGGGAGGGCCGTGTCGCCATCGATGCTCATCTTGTCCACCTCATAAATTAGCCAGAAAACCCAATGTCCCTTAATTAGGGAATTCATCCTACATTATACTAGGATCCCAATACGATCTAAGGCATTTTCCCAAGTTAAGGGATATTGGGCTTTCTGGGTTCTTAAGCTAATGTAAGGTAGCAGGCAGTGAAGTATAGCATAGCTGAAATAAAGTAGATGTAGAGTTGACTTCAGACCGTGAACTCTAAAATTGATTAGCGTATTTTTGGTTCTGGAACCAAATAAGCCTATTATATTCCTCTTGTTTCAAAATACTACTCCCAATCTCTGTCTACACTGGGGACGATAGATAGCATCTCGATTGAACACCAACCCAGCTGTACTGGAGAATTTGGGAGGCGCTTAACTCCAGGCGTGAGGGGGAAAGTTTGCATATCGCACTGTTCCTCAATTAGACCCCGCAAAGGGCCCTGTAGTATAAGAGCAGCCCTAGTAGAAGGGTATGGTGTTCATGGAGGGGACATTCTCAGATCTACTGGTTAGGGGTTGGGGGTAAAAGCTCTATGCTGTAGAAGCCTCAATAATTACTCGTATCAAGTTGAGGTCTACTGCGGTCGCCTATACCGTTTCTATACAAGGAATCCAAGAGCATAATATGGAAACAGTTCAGGCCCCTGTACTATGCTGCAGGCATTAGAGAACTTGCCAACGCACTTTGCAAAATCACGGTAGGGCTACGCTTCTCCTACAAAGGTTGGGATTCCACTTTGGAATTTGTGAGGTAGGAGTCTGTAGGCAAGCGCACAAAAGCTGGAAAATTTCCCTTTTTTGGTGATTCAGAGATTCCCGTTTCCGAGCCTCGGCAGGCCGAGCCCAAGCCATACTAGGGTTGATACGGTCTATACATAAGGATTCGATTTTAGGGTTTGCAGGTTTTGTATTGGGGGTTTTTTGGATTCACCTTACAGTTTATAGAGTTCAGGGTTGAGGGGGATGAGGGTTGAAGCTTGTCCATATCTGCCTTGGAACCCATCTACAAACAGATTATTTGCCTTCTCGGGCGGGGGGGGGGTATACCAAGCGAAATAAAAACATGTTTTCAGGAAATCCCTAGAATTGCTGCATTGGGCTAAACAAAGTTTCTGCTGTCCCAGTCGGAGCCACTACTCTCGAGAAAATATTCACATGGGATGTTGATTGTTGAGTGTCCTGAAGCTCTTGCACCCTAGCCCAGAGCTTCTCTTACCCAGAAAACTCGATGTCCCTTAATCATACTGGGGTCCCTAATGTGATTTAAGGTATATTCCGTAATTACGGGATTCTGACTTTCTGGGCACATGCCCCCAACAAACCTCAAATCCCTATTATCAGCCCCGCCCAGCCCTGCAACTGGGCACATCATGTCGCAAGACTCTCACATACTTGTTCCGACCCACTTGATTCCTGGACTTTCCCCCAAGACGTAAGCACCTAAGCTTGGCATATTTCACGACTGTGAGGGTCCTCAATCGCTTAGGGCTTAGGGCTTTACTCAACCCGAGCGGCCAACTATGTACATGGTGTATCGAGTGACCGCATCCACCCAGGAACAGACTGTAACAGGGTTAACACAGAGGTCTATGTATATCGAAAGTATAATCACCATGTAACTGGTCCTCAGTGTGGGCAGTTCCCAAGTTCAGGGTTTAAAGCTTTGGGTTCCAAGAAGTCCATGGCCTGGGTCCGAAGTTCCTTGTAGAATTTGGGTGACTGGGTACCTCTGATAGATCCCAAAATGGTGTTGCTAATTATCTAAGTCCCTGGGTCCTGAACAGTACTTACTTTGGGCCCTGAAGTTTGAGAAGATGTAGGGTGTAGCCGGAAGGTGAGCAGAGCACATTGGTACAAGGCAGCGAAACAAGACGAAGATAAAAGCAGGAAAAGAAAGCCGAAAGGCCCATGGAAGCAGAAAAGACACACGGAGAATCAAATGGATGAGAACATTGAAAAGAAATGGAAACTAGGATTGCGTAGTGGTTTAAAAGGTTGAGTTGAGGTCTAGGAATGAGAAAAACCAGTCAAAATCAAGTAATGTCCCATAGGCGCTTTCTGATATGTAGATATACCCCTAGTGTGTGTCGTAACATACCTAACTAGGTTCCTTCTGGCTTGCGTATGTTACGTCCAGCTTGGTCAAGTGCTCATGCTAGCTTTGGGACTGCCCGACCTATGCTGGGCTTAGAGTTCTGTTTGCTTGTCCAGGTAACCCCAATATTTGGCTACTTGTACTTGTACCGTTAGGGATACCGCAAGTGTCGACGTACCAAAGCAACATCTCCAAATATCCCTAAACCGCGAAACTCCCGGTTCTTTATTGCTTCAGCTGTTGACTCTAAGAGCACCTCGGATTGAGGGATCCCTGTATACAGTTTCTGGTCCTCAGTGGATACTGAACCCAATACGGTATCCGCATACCATCTGTGGTTGCCCATGGGATCTGTCGAAAAGAATCCCTAAAAACCCCTAGATGTAAACTAATCCTAAAACGCCGAAACCCCTGAACCCCGAAACCCCAAAAGCCGATACTAAAAACCACCAATCCTTGGACTTCCCCCATGGACATTATGGGACATTGTCAGTCGCTTGGGTCCTTGAAGAACAAGGGCTTCTGGCGATGTGCCAACATTGTGGCCTTTCTGTGGCCTTTTCAATATCCCATCTTGGGGCGCTTTTCATAGGCATAGGGGCATCCTACTTTGAGAGATTGCCAGCCAAGTGTATGCATTGATGGATCGTAGAGGCCCGTCCCGTAATGCCGAACCCCAAACTCCCAAACTTGCGAACGCAACAGTCGTAAAGGCCCAACCTTGCTGGGCGATGTTGCCGGCTCCTGTGGGAATCTCTCTTGAATACACTTCTGTAGCCGTTTGATGCCTGGGGCAATCACCGAGCAATAATTCAGGCTGGCAGAGTTGGGGCAGCGGGTTTTGGTTGCAGAGCGTTGGCATCGAGGGTTTGCAGGTTTGCAGATCTGGGGGGGCTGATAGGTTCGCCCCATGGACAAAGTGCTGTTTATGGTACTTTTAGTAATGCTTGTTCATATCTATTTTTAAAGCCTGAATCGTGAAAGACAGAAACCTGTAACTATAAACAGAAAGGAGTTATATCCGGGGCGTAGTCCTAAACACTAAACCTTTGCCCTCAACATGAACCCATAGAGTCAAATTTATTCAGTCATAACTCCTACCTACATAATCTCTTCACATTCCAATGTGCGCTATAGTCTAACCAGCTGCTCTGCTCTCCTTTATGATCCCTGTTTGAAATATTAGAGGATGGCTCACGCTAAACTTTGCCGCTAAAACCCTAAACCGACGACCCTCAACCCAAAACCCCAAACCTAAACATGGCCCCTTTCAGAACCCTTGCGCATCCTCTGCCGTGCTTTCGGTGCCCTGGGAGGCGCACTCCGCAGCCTTGTGTAAAAAACAGTTCCACAAGGTGCTTGAGGGCTAGGACTTGGGGATTTGGGATTCAAGGTGTGTAGATTCGGCGTGCCGGAACATGCTCAACAGTTGGGATCGAAGCCCTCAGCTCGCCTCCACGTTGTTGTCTGTCGTGGGCACCGGCTGCGGCATCGGGCTGGACCTAGGGTTTAGGTTCTGGGAGCTTCATTGCTGGTTTGCAGATTCAACGGAAGAAGCAAATTTAGCAACAGTACGCAATGTTCGGAAAGATGTTTCCACCATGTTGAGGAAGCCCTTCCCGAAAAATGCACGGCAATACTTATCACGCACACCCTGAAATCGAAACCATATGGAATCCCATATGTTCAAATCGAAGCATGCAAGTAATTAGGTCGAAATCCACTATCCACAGCCGCCCTTACGTGTGATGTGTTGGAAGACACACGAAGTCACTATTTTTTTCTTGGTCCGCACTAGTGTTTCCATAAGGATATGGATATGGAGTACTGCTCACATAAACAGCCTGGCATAATTTGGAGGCAATGTAGTCCTTTTGAAGTTGAGAGAGTGGTGCTTGGAAGAATGTTGAAACAAACCAAATACCTGATGCCGAGGTATACAGACTTGCATTGCCCTAAGAACAGCGTCGGCAAGAACCTCGGCCTGGGTGCGTCAGCTGTAGGTTCCCAGGGCATGCAAGAAATCCGGACAAGAATGAGGAGCTTGGGCCACTCGGGCGTGTGTGCAAATAGCAAACTTGATGTGAGGAGCGTCGATTCTCTATCACCACATTCGCGAACAAAGAACAACCTTTTCTGAGCACGTCACCAATTCCAGAATGTACTCAGGCGGTCAGATTTGCTGCTCACACGATTTGTCGCCACGATTGGGCCCTGCTTTGGGTACCCAAATGCAAATAATACAAAAAGATATCTAAAGCTACATCCTTGGATATTTTTTGCCGATTGCTGAGTAGGGGGCCTGCCAGTATGTATTTCATTCCCGCTCGCAAGTCAAACAATGTAACAAGGCCGCCTCTGCTAAAGAAGTAGACCATTAAGCGTGCAGACCCGGACACATCCCCATTTCTCGAACATAGTGACTGTCCCTGCTTTTCAGGACTGTCTCCTTTCCGCCTTGGTCTGAACTCAATGGGTCCACAAGGAAGAGGGACCGAAGAACTTCTCTAAAGTGAACGGGATCATAAGGAACCCAAGGTTCTGGGATGCTACCGAAGTTCAAGCGCTTGGTCATCCAAACAAGCAGGCTGAAACAGCAGGGCATGCGCATATCGGGACTCAAATAGCCCAAACCCTCAACCCAAAACACTTAGCCCTTACTGCAACCTTGCAACGGCCACGATGCTGGCAGCGAGCTAGAGGAGGCCTCCGCTGTATGGTTCAATGGCTGAGGATGTACGAATTAGGGGGTTTAGGGTTTATGGACCTTGTAAACCCCAAACCCGAGTCTAAAGCTTTGCGCAAGTTGTAGGTCTTGGGGTTCTTGGGGATTCAGTGGCTTCGTGCCCAAGGTTTATTATGTAAACGCATCCTAAGGTTGGAGGGATTGCAGAAGAGGTCGGAGGGACTTCAAAGATGGAGCCTTCTAATCCCTTTTCTCCTCATAGAAAATGCTTTCTACTTGTTGACCGTATGACTAGTTCTAGTACAACTAGGATTATGTGGGGCTTGGGATTTAGAGACTTGCTTTTCGGGTCCTGTGTTGGGGGTTAGGTTAGCTTGTAGGGTCATTGCAAAGCGAAGCAGATGTTTCCTTTCCCATTTTTTGTTTATGAGGGTTCACAGAAATGCTTGGTTCGCGATGAAATTGCTAATCGAACACGGGCTGAGGCGTGAATAGCACCCCTGGTCCAAAGGGATGAAGACGTCCAATCATAGCAAGTTGCTATGCCCCATGCTCAACGCAAACATTTGGAAGAAGGCCCAGTACCTGTCATTCTGACATGCATCCTGCTTGCGCGGGGCAGGGTCTCACAGACCCATCCTCAAAAACCCTCCCAAAACTGAAGAAGCGATCATACCTTGGAGACTCTGGAACGAGGCACCCCCGTTGATAGACTTCTTCCTGTTGTCTGTCCCTGACCATTCGACATGTCGTCATAATCGTTCTGCATATGGTAGGTCAGAACTGAAGAAGCCTAAAATGTACGTATCAACTGCACATAGTCGGCAGCGAAGTCTCTGCAGTGGAGGGAAACGAGGGGCGGTTTCCAAACTGTGTAGTTTGCCTGGGGATTTGAGATGGCTGTGTCCTCCAATCAGGAGTTGTGCGGGCTGAGAAACCCCCCAAATCTCCTACACAAGGACTCATGGGAAGATTTCTGGGGCGCTAGCACAGAGCTACCAAGAAGCAAAGACCCCAGACGTATTCTTTGCGGGGTCTTTGGGGCGGATTCGATAAACAGCCTCACCGTAGGTATCCCGAATCTGGTCATCTCTGAAGTTTACTTACATTCAGCAGAAAATAAAGTAGAAGCGCATCAAGGTAGATTTGCGGGTTTACCACTAGCTCATTAAGGAGAAGACTGCACGGCACTTTATGAGGAGAAGTAATCCTTCATTGCTGGGCTCCGTGTAGCTAACTGTTGTAATGAAATCGCAGCCCTCCATGGTCACCAATGACTTGCAAACATTGGCTCATAGCTAAAATCGCTTGTAATTTATCATGGGTCTTCAAGAATGAAACCTAATGCAGCCCCCAAGGAGGACCTCTGGGAGGCCGATGCGCCCGCATTGCCTCTTTAAATCCAAGGTCCAAACCCTAGACTTTGTCAAGGGTTGAGGGCTTATTGTTTGAATTTCAGGGCTTTGAATTGAAGACCTTCAGACTGTGTGCACTTGGGGCACCAGGGCTTGAAACATCAGACCAAATCTATGTATGCGATTTCAACTGTCCTGTCCCTTCCCCAAGAGAGAGGCACTACGTTCTCCCTTTTCCAGGCCATGATGACTTAGGACAATCGTTGCTGCACTACCTGCCTTTCACACTGCAGAGTGCATGTTCTACGAAAGAGGATGACGAGTCTGGGCTCGCGGCCGTTTGCTTCGGGATCCCTACACAGCTGTTAAAAGCTAAGGGCTTAAGGTTTGGGATTTACGGTTCTAACCTTATCCACCTTATCCCTTGCCGAAACACGTCCATGCCACAGCTCTAAAGCCGGTTGGTGTACAAGCCTGACTACTGCAGAGCACGAGTGTCCCGAAAGCGTTTGGGATTTATATAAGGGCTTGTGTAAAGGATTATAGAATGGATCTTACCAAAGACTGGATGGCCGGATGGATGGGGGGATGGGTGGATGGGTGGATGGATGCATGTACGGATAGAGGATGGGATGGGTGAGATGATCTTAGTGAGTCTTAGTGTGTCGCTGACTACCTCGCTGCTCCTCACATCATCCCATATATATATATATTGTGTCATAAAAGCCCTTCATATAATCCGTTATGCAATCCCTTCTATGGTCCCTTCTACAATGCCTCTTGTACAATCCTATGTACCATCCCATTGCCATAGATCCCGCCACCACCACCGCTGCTGCCGCCACCCAAAATCGTTCCGTCCCCCCCCTACTCGATCTCAACAGAGTCAAGGTCAAGAATGCCGTCAGTGGAAACGTTGGTAACAAGACTGCACCAAAATGCTGCTTCTGACCATCTCATCCATCAACCTCCCCCACCTATGCATCCCTCCATCCGTCCATTCATCCAATCTCTTGTATAGTTCCTGCTATGATTCAATCTATACTCCCCTATGCCCATGCAAGCCCTCACATCATCCCATACATCGTGCCACATATGTTGTGTCACCACGGCCCTTATGTATATGTCTGTCGGCAAACTGCACTCTAAGGATGCACCATGCGGGAGCACCATCGGCAGAACGTACGGAGCGCTCAGGAGGCTGGCTTCTCAGGACGCTCCACATGGGAGCGCCGCCGGGAAGATGGATTCTAAGCTCCACGCCGGAGCGCCGTCGGGGAGAACGGACTCTGAAGACGCTCCACGCAGGAGCGCCGTCAGCAGGACGGATTCTGAGGACGCTACACGTGGAAGCGCCGTCGGGCAGTTCCGGAGGACGGATTCTGAAGACGCTCCATGCGAGAGCGTCCGAACACGCCGCCAACACTGAAGGTCTTCAATTCCGAGCAAAACAATTATGAGGATGCTCCACGCTGGAGCGTCGTGGCATGCTGGGCCCAATGAGAAGGTCGTTGATTCTAATCCAAATTCTGAGGACGCTCCATGCTGGAGCGTCCGGAACGCTGAGAATGTCGTCGATTTGAGGACGTTCCATGCGGGAGCGTCCGCGACCTCTGAGAAGGTCGTCGATTCCGACGCTGCACGCGGGAGCTCAGTTTTGTGAGATGCAGCGGTTTCCGCCAAGCTTACGTCGTGCTTTGAAAAATGTTTCCTTCTTAAGGGAGAACCTCACGAAAACCGTATGAAAGCCTGACCTCGAGGCATCCGAACATCAATCCATGTGATACCTCACGTCAACCGTACGAAGGACACACAGCATGCCATCCAAACATCAATACACTCAATGCCTCTAGCCATCGATCATCAAACATCACACCAACCTATTAGAAGACTGCCTCCACAGGAAAAAAGCTTCGCCACAATTTCGGAGAAAAAACGACCTTTAGGCTCCTGCACGTTCCCCGGAACACCTTACGCACGGAACACTCTGCACATTAAATTATTCCTACTGAACCTCAATGGTCTCCTGACAATTGTAACCCTGAACCCCAATCCGATAAAACAGAACCACTTGGGATGCCCGGCTGGCGATCGGACTCTCCTTGGCAGGTCAGGGGCACATGGGATTCCGTCAGAGTTGTCTCTTGTTGTCATCATCTAGCATACATCATATTCCTAATATCTTCTAATTTTGCTTCTAGGTCATGCCACCGCTCTTACGCTGCCGCAGCACATGAGGGCGTCTGCTCCTGTATGGGTCTAGAGTGGAGTGTGCATGGGTGGGGTTGGGAACGCTTCACAACCCTAAACTCTCAAGTGTTTGGGCGCGGAATGCAAATCCCTGCTCTTTTTGAAGCTCACAAGGGCCATCTAGTTGAGGTGTACTCCGTTTCCATAAGCGTTGCACGATCAGAAAACGGGCCAGAGGTCTTTCTTTCTTTAAGTCAGATGTAGCATCTACAGACCAAGCTCTGAGGCCAACAGACTCTTCGACATTTGGGCTTGGGGTTTAAGAGCCCATATGCTGCTAAACCTGATCTGAGAGGGCCCTTCGGACTTGCAGGAAAGGTGGAGGGGACTCAACAGGCGTCAACAGACGCAGTCTGACCGTGTCGGCTGGTGAGCTGGCTAATAAATTAGGATGACCAAGAATTGCTTCGGGCACAAAACCCTAAACCTCAAGCTCAGTGGTGTCTCTAGCTGAAAGTTGTGGCGAAGCACAATCCTTTGCGACGAGGACTTTCAATGGTAGAGGTGTAACGGTTCAGGGTTTGGCGAAATACAAGCATTGTCTAAGTGAGCCCTAAATCCTACACCCCCAGCTGCGTGAGCACGCACACACACAAAACACGCCCTATTGCACTGAACTCTAAATTCTCCAACTCATGGACACTAATCCTTACCAAGCATTTGGTTCAGAACATTTAACTGAATAGAAAAGCGTATAGGCAGGCACAGATGCTCTGAGCTGCCATGGGCCTTACAGCGAAATAGAACAACCTACTTACCACATGCTCCCGAAACCTTGCAGCAGAACACTTCCAAGGCCCCAGCCGGAAGGAGCCGCCTCACAAAATCAAGAGTCGGCAAGATAATCCACAAAAAGGTGGAGGGCCCTGTGCCCAACGAGTTGCATGGTTAGGGGTGTCAGGGCTTTGTGTTTATTGCACGAGACGGAAACCAAGCTTCATTCCGAGCTACCTGGGCTCATCTTGAGCATCTGTCTTACACTTTGCAAATTCGAGCAGACACTGTGCCCAATTCAAGCTATCCATAAACTGGATCGACATGGTGGATGAAAAATGCTGCCACTCGCATCAAAGGGGTTATAGGGTTCACATTTTTGGAGATCCCTCAAAGGACCCCCTCACCTGAGCATGTGTACACCTTACACCCCTGATGAGGCCTTACAAGCACAGTGCCCCTCGAGGACAGGGGGGGGTGTCTGACATGGACAAGACTTACCAAATCAATCATGAATTTATGAGAAGTCCCTCAACTACTACACTGCGGCCATCACCTCCAAGACCCCACATGCATGGGATAACTGCCCTCGAAACAGAACCCATTCTTGGCAGGTTACAAGAACAGTACCCGTAGTTTTGGCCCACTTTAAAAACACGGTAATACTAATAGTTTGGCGAGTTGTAACTCCTGACTGGTGCGCAAGTCGCAGACCTCCCTGGACCGCGCACGTTGGCGTGCCCGCCGTTCGTTGCGGCGCCGCCTCTCGGCTGACCTGGTTTAAGCCTATGCAGGTTGGCCTTTGATGCGGGCCCTTCTTTTTCTAAAGGGAGTGCCCTGGGGACTGTGTTGTGCAGCGTAGCCACTTTTCGAGAGTCCGGGGTTGAAGGGAGGAAGCAAGCTCCAGGGTTGGATCTTCAGGCCTTAAGCATGATGAACAGTTGGATTTCTGCTCTCTGTTTGCAAACTTGATCTGATCGCGTGATCTTGTTACACGGGGTCTTGTTTACACACACAGTGATGGTTTATAACCACAGGGTGCTTTGCCTGCCTGCTTGCTTGCTTGACTGCTTGCTTGCCAATTTCTAGGGCTTCTAACTGTAACCTGGTGTCATGTACGATTAAGCTCGGTCATATTTCAGGGATTGATGGACTTCTTGATTAACAGCCAACGTCTTTTTTTCAAATCATTTCCAGAACGAATGAAGCTCTTAGTTAGCTACAAATGTGTATCATATATTTAGTATAGTATAGTCACCATTATTCCTCATAGTCACTATTAAGGGGTGGGGGGTCCACCTAAAAGTATAATATAGCATTGACGCCGTGCTTCCATTGACTAGAATTATCAATGAAGTAGGTGTGTTGTGCACTTACCGCCATTCAATATTGTGAGAGCATCACCTATGAAACTCAAGCAATTTCAGGAATCCATGAGGTGCTGAGCTAGTTTGTGCTCAGCTAGGCCCTACAGACAGACTAAAACTTCCAGGATCTCCGTATCTTCCAATCCAGCAACATCATCTGTTGAGCTCTCACGCTCCAGTCTATGTTGCACGCTATTTTTTCTCGTTATTCAAAGAACCGTGAAACACAGCCCCCTCCTCATAGCTACAGGCGGCAAAAATCGCACAAACGGATCAAGTGGAACAAAAGCCATCATTGTTCCCTAATCCGGCTACAGGTTGGGTGCAATGCCTGGTCCCAAAGAAAACCCTCTGAACCCTGCCCCCCTCCCCACTTAACCTCCAAGCCGAGCTGGAACGGAATCAACAACCTTGAGATGCATGCAGTCCTGGTGTAGATTGACAAGCCTTCATTCTCATGGTTTAGGCGGTTCTCGAAGTACTCGGGGAACGTCAACATCATGGAGTGACAAAGTGGTTTCTTTTCATGAAGAAGTTCCACGCCTTGCTGCGCATAAGGCCCAGACGTGTCAGCCGGTTTGCGGCGCGCACGGCGGGTGCCTGACAAAGCAAGGTGCGGGGTTTGATGATTCAGGTTTAGGGTCTACATAAGGTTTCAAACATTTGGATCCCGTCAGCTACTTCAGGGTCACCTCCGGGATTTGACAAGCTTGGGTAGGCAGGCCGGAAACATGTAGATTTTCATCCTCAACTTGATGTTGAGAAATGCCTGAGCAAAATCATGTGAATGACTATGAGGGCGAACTCAAGATGTAGGTCTGCACAGGAAAAATCATACAGAATCTGGAAGGCTAAGGAGTCCGTATGACATTCTCGGAGTGAATGTGAGATCCCACGTAGAAACCACAGTTGATAGAACACGTAATGGAATAATGGTGTTCACAAGATCGTGGCAAATCATGTTTGCACGTAGGGGCCGGTAGGAAATCACATGACATACGCTACAGGTTGGCAAGAGTTCATATGCAGTGGCAGGATGCAATCGGACGCAGGGGCTTCATATGCAATATCGTGTGCATATGAAGCCCCGTGAAGTAATAGGCAGGGGTACAACAACGATGGGATAGCGGGATTTCATAGATAGACTGGTGGGAAATTTGAAATCACAGCTCATGAGTTCCTAGGATGCTGCGACAAGTTGTCGCTCTCCTGTTGCAGACAGGGGGCCGTATGAGATCTTGTAGGGGGTGCGACGTTGCCGCGCAGGTGGACTACACGAGTCCGGCGGCGCATGCACGTTGTATTTCCCCTTATGGACACCGCACACGACCAAAAGAGCACATTTGAGATGTGTGTAAGGTTTGTAGCATGTACAAAGGTGCAAACGGCGCCCAGCAGGAAACCGAGATAGCACACTCGAGCGAGTAAGCCCGCAATGTGCTTAAGAATTAGATGTGACGACGACACATGAAGCACGGCTGGAAACGCATAGCAATGCTGTATCTACGTGGTACAGAAAGGCACGCCAGATGTTTCCCCTCGGGTTCTTGAGAGTCTGAAATGCGTGGCCTACAGTGTTTGACCGTCACAAGGTCTAAAACGGTGGGCATAAGAATCTTACACCTTTTTCTTCGGGGGCTTGCATGTACAGTGCAATCACTGTACAAGAAATGACTGGATAAGAAATGTAGGGGCTACGTCGGCTCGATAATGCGAGAAATTATTTACTTTCTAGCTAGGAAATGAAGGATACCCAACGATTTGGGGTCATTTCTTATTCGGCTCGCCCCCTAAGGGCTTCCCAAAACCATTAAACTAAAATGAGCAATGCAGGGGGCCACGTTTCGTGTTTTGGGGTTCTCCGCACCCCAGAAACCTCTAACATAAGAACCGTAGGGCTACGTTTCTTATTGTAAGGGTTTTCGCAGCTCCAAAAACCCACTAAAATGAGATATGTAGCAGGCTTGGTTTCTTGTTTTGGGGGTTTTCCAGGCCCCCCAAGCCCAGTAGGGCCACGGTTCTTATTTGGGTGCTTTACCAGCCTCCAAAACCATCAAAATAAGAAATGTAGGGGGCTACGTCTCTTATTTTACGGGTTTTCTAGGGTTGTAGCTACATTGCTCAATAGGGGGTTGGAGGCTACATGGCCTAATGGATAAGTTGACCCTCTCAACACCAGACTTCTCAACCTTTACAGTAGGGGCTTGAACAGTGCCTGAAATGATGGAAATGTTAAATCACTGCCTAGCTAAGAAATGAAGGGTACCCTACACCTGGCGGGCCCATTTCTTATCCAGTAGAGTAGATGCACTGTAAACCCAGTACAAACCCTAACACTGCCAGCTGGTGCACCTGGCATGCTGCGCGGTCCAGGGCTCGGGAGTTTCTCAACACAATCCTTGCATACTCCTTCTTCATGGGTGCCTTACACTCATATTCTGATACCCGCGCACTGTAAGTTTCGTGCAGTACATATCTCATTTTTGAGAAACTCCCGTATTGGGTGGCACTAGGGTCCCAGGGTGGAGGGTTTAGAGATTAGGATTTTTGGGTTCTGGGCTTAGAGTTATGGTTTAGCGTTTGCAGGGTTTTGGTTTAGGATTTAGGTTGATAGCTCAGCCAGAGGCATTTGGGGTGCGAGTGGTCATAAGAGTAACCCATCCTACCCATCCTAGTGAATGTCAGCGGCTGCGGCGCGAAGGTTGTGATTTCATTGCTCTACCAGCCCCAACACACTAATTACAATCACCGGGCGGGGCTTCACCTGAGCTCTACTGGCCATGTCCTAGACAGCTTTGCGTTGGCGGGCTGATGGGAGCAATCGGGGTTTTTAGGTACAGGCCACGAAACTCGAATCCGGGCGCAACACGAAGGATGCTTTACCTCAAACAAAACGGGTGAAACAAGCTCCAACTATCCCTGTCAAAGAACCTCCTCTAGAACCGAAGTCCTGCATCTGATGCAGGCAATGTAAGCATGGGGATTCCACTGGCACCTAAGTCGGACGCCTTCTGGGAATGGTGTCCCCTACACTGAGAGATAGTTCCATTGCGCACCTACTCGCAAGTAACTTGTCAGCATGTGCTGAGTCTCAAACCGGCGACTGTGCAAAGACCGAACCACAAGTCAACCCGCTACAGCTTGTTCACGACATGATTCTTGTCATAGGGCCAAAGACCTAAGAGTTCTATAAATCGGTAGTCCACAACGCACACTGCTTTCCCGACATTCAGCTCTGAGTCATGTACCTTCATGACACTTAAAACAAACCATCATCAAGCTGTATGGGGCGTCTGCGCAAAGAAAGTGCTCAATGTCAGCTTCAAAGTGCCCAAAACCCTGAGCCCAAGCAACATCAAGCAACTGATCGATGCGTCATGAGAAGATGCGCGAATTAAACTAAGTATGAGTCTTTCTTTCGGAAGAGGACAGATCAGCCTTTTTTCTCTTAACATTCACATAGCCATACTAGCACTTCTTTCATGATACCCTAGTCATAACCCTCAGCTTCCCACAGTCTCTCGCAGTCTTTTTTAAAAGCGGCCTTTTTTTGTCCCAGGCGGACCAATCTCCCTCGCCTTAGCCACGTTCGCTTCGCGCCAGGGCTCGCTGGGGAAAAAAACCTCAGCCCAAACAGGGATGAAGAAGGAAGACACAAACAGCAAAAACGAAGAAATGATTTCTAGAAAGATTTCCTCATTGCGACGGAAGGAATATTTTCTAGGCCTCATGGAGCCTCTCCAGAGAGACGCATGGGATGGTGCTGTTTTGGAGTTTCTGAGAACCGTGGCATGCTTCTGGGGCTATCTCATTCCTGGGGTGTGTATCTATGTACATATCGGAGCCGTCGGAAAGTTCAGGCTTGAGGGGCTTTGCGCAACTGCGACATGGTGTGTGAGACTTTGGGTTGATCTGTTCAGGCTTGCAGCCCTTGTAAAAACAACGCTTAGTAGTTTGTGGAAAAAGTCAGGGAGACCCCAATCTTGGGAAACATCCACGTGACCCACATGACTCATATGGCTTCAGATTTATTCGGATCATGCAATGGTTATAGACTGTTTGTGCACACCTCGTTGCTTGCGGCAAGCTTCTGACACACTTGAGACTTTGGAAGACGCACGATCAGGATGCATTAGGGTGGAGGACATACTCAACATACTCCTAGATGAGCGTTGGACTGCAAGCCGCCAAAAAACCTAGGTGGAAGCCTTTTAATGAAAATCCCCTGCGCTGGCAGAAATCCTCATTGAAAGCTTTGAGACCTCATCACCCAAACGTTGGCCAGGCCAGCTGCTTAATCTGCTCGGGCGATTTACGTCTCGAAGATAGCCCTGTAGACCTCAGCCAGGCTAAGGCAGGAGTTTCAATCTGGAGTAATGTTGTTCCGTAATTCCAAGACCAGTTGCCGATCATTCAAACCACTAGAACATGGTCCCCAACTTATGCCGTAAGGCTTGCCCGGTCCTTTCATGTCGTGACATGGATCTGCAGGATGTCGATGCCAACGTTGAAAATCAAGTTCTTGATCCGGATGTTGTTGAATTTGGGGATTGCTCAGGCAGCTGGACTTTGGCTGAATGTGCGAGGCTTCATCGTTACGATTCTCAGGTTATATTCAGCTGCATAAACCCTTCAGGGGCACATGGATGTTCTTCTAGCATCATTCACTTCCTCGTGTGGCACAGGCATAGGTATATGCATAACGGAGCCAATGGCCCACACAAGTCAGACAGTCCTCATACGGCCCAGTGTCGTGTCTTTTAAGAGCTTTGGGCAAGACTTTCTCTGTGCAAGCCTTGCTGGGCTCAGGGGGAAAATTCCAGATTTAAAGAAGACTAGGGGAAGGTGGGTCAACAAGACCACATAGGAATGAAGGGGCTGTTGAAACCACGCCTGTGATTAGGCGAACCCTGGGCTGTGACCTTCTCCACCTTGTCTCCACCGTCCATAGTGTCCAGCACATCCTGCAATTGGGTATTCACTTCCGTGGCGCTTGGTGTGTCCGGTGAGGATTTTGCATGTCAGCTGTCCTTGCCTGGAGACCTCTTCATACGGCCAGACTGGCCACCCAAACTAGAAATTCTATACGAAAGAAGTTCAGGTATTGACCAACTCCACACCAATCCATGCCGCCACAAAATGCTAAGCATTACTTTTGGAGCGCCGAGTCGCTAGGCTCACTAGGCGGTCTTGCAAGGGGCATGAGGAAAGCTCAACCATGTTGTCCTCTACAACATAATCTGCCTGGCCTTGCGGAGTCGGTGACGCAGGCACAGGGTGATGACCTGTGCAGGAGGGGTGGTGAATTTGCCAGGGAAGCAGCCTAAACTAATCCAATATGAAGAACAAGCCCAAACCTTGCCCACGTCTTCCGAGGTCACCTCCGTTCGGCCATCGAAGGAGCCTAGATCCGTCTGGGACGCTGCCAACATATGCGTTTTGAGGCTCCAAGGCTTTTCAGTTTTCGCTGCTGTAGTGCCAGGTCAGGGTTCAGATGTTACAGGAGTCAGTCTTTAGGCTCCAGGGTTGTTGATGCCCACCTCCCCCAAACCTACACTCATTAAGTAATGGACCTTGACTGTTGCAGGCCCTTGCAGAAGACGGGTAATACATGTATGTGCAAGGTGGCCAAGCAATCAAGAGCAAAGCTTGAGCTGTAAGATCATGACACATACTGGCGTGTTCAAAGAATTCGTGTTTGCACTACTTTCTTTCTACAATTTCTGTGCTGTACGTTCTGCACGTATTCTAAAACCTTGAACGTGCCACGAAGAACCCTGAAACAAATAATCACAGGACCCAAGGAAGCCAAACCAACATACAGGGATCTGCACTTTAAGCACTCTGACCTTAAGAAGAAATGCAAGACTCACAACACTGCCAAAAACTTTGCACCTAAACTCGGAATCATGCAGGCTGAAGTTCACCGCAACCCCTTAGCAACATGTTAATGCTAGGAAGTGTTTACAACAGCAGTCCAGGAGCAGTAGGCCCGTGCTGCGCGATTTGTAACCTCAACAATCGCAAGCGGGCAAAGTCACAACATCCACACACGTGTGAGCTGATGCGTGTGAGTTTTGCTGTGTTGGTATTAACAGTGGTGGGTTTAGGGAAAAGTGGCGCGAATGCACCTTCCCCTGCATGAGCTGCTTGCGCTTCTTCAATTCCCCCCATTGATCCCCAGCTGTAGACTTGAGGAATACCGAAAGACAAGCTACAGTCCCCATGAAAAAGGCCTTCAACAGATGGGAGATTCGCCAAAAGTGGCACGGTATACATTTACATGAAAAGTCCTTGGACCCGCAACAGACGGGATCTCGCAGTTCCTCAGCAACATGACGGCCGGCTGAAAGCCTAAAAGCCCCATTCTAAAAAGCCCCATTCTGGCCCGGGCTGAAAGCTATCGGTGCTCGGTCTGAGAACATGTGTGATGAGCAACTTGTATGTTCGATTATATAGTATCTCTTGATTTGGCAATGCTAGGCATAATCCTTGCACCATGTGCCATTCCTAGTTTAATAATCTGATCTCACAACCCCTCGGCCCTCCAGTACAGTAGCGATAACCCGACGACCTGCATCACACCAGCCATGCTAGCTGCTGCCAGCTTGCGATATCACCTCGCAGTCCGTCGATGTTGAGCTCGCTGCAGACCTACTTTGCCAGTTTGCCGGGACAGAGATTCATCACCCCGACTCTTCCCCGAAAAGCGGAAGCTTGACATTCCGAACCGTAGACTTACTGCAGATCGACTGTGTCTTCGGAGGACCTAACAAGAGACATCTTTGGAACTTTAGACTAAGACATTTAGCCCTGCAACTCGAAATACTACTAAAGCTCCGACCCCAATCCAAGAAAGATCTAATCTTCAGGAACTGCTGAGACCGTGTGCCTGGGAGATCTTGCGTGCAATCTCAGGGGGCGTCTTCACCTGGTGATGCATCCCACGGTCACATCTTCATCGCTACGTAACAATGCCGCCTTTATGTCTGCTTCTGCTACTTCTCCACCAGGCAAGAAGGAGAGAGCAGATGAAGATTCTGCACAAATCCGCGGAAAGTTGGAATTCATCCCCCAATGCGCTGCAAAATATGCCTCCAATTCGCTCAAGGCATGCGTGCCCAAAATCAAGTTGCTACTGTATTACATACATCATATACCTAGAGACATGCATGATGCCAACAGTGACTAACAATGGCACCGAGTGCACTCTGTTGACTTCACGGCATAGACTCGGCCAGCTAAGGCAAGCAAACCGCAGTTGGTGCAACAATCCCTCAACATTCAATCCTCCTCCCCTCATCCGAAAACTTCCCGCAGCCTGGAGCCCTAAGACTCTAATCCCTCAATCGCCTCTTTGAGGCGAGCCTGCGCCTGGCTGGGGGTTCCCAAAATCTTTGAGATGCTAATCTCTAAAAGGGTCTGGGGCGAGGCTTCAAGATATTTTGCGGGGTTGGGGTTTGAAGCATTTTGGGCAGATTTGGGGGTCCGTTACTTTCGACGGACTTTGCATCCACGAGTAAATCTTGCTGACGAGCAGGATGCAACTGGCATTTCTTTGCGCAAGCTTGCAGGGATGCTGCCAACACTGTTTGATTGCAGGATGTGGTTCTAGTTTAGAGATGTATGGAAAGTCCACTGTGCATGGTCGGTTCTCTGGCCCAGAAGCTAATGTTCACAAAATTCTCCCGAATTTGATTTTCGAGAAAGTTGACGCGGACTTGTCCAAACAGTTTGTCCTGATAGAGAGGCATGGCATCGTGCTAGGCTTCACAAATGAAGTCTACAAGCGGTGTGGTCAGCAAACAGCGCCCGAAGGCGCTGCTCACTCCGGCAGGCCACCGTGAGTCTACAGGAAGGGAATCGGTGCAAACAAAGTTACGTGCACTTAAAGGGTTTCGGTTGCAGGAGGTTGCACGAATGGATGTCTGGGCCATTACGAACGATCTCTCACGTGCAGCAACCTGGTGTTCATCAGGACCTGCATGCAATCTGTTGCCCCCGTACCACAGTCCAAGCCTGCCATGCATGTTTGGCCTCCATGACCATGCAACGTGCACCCTGTGCACATCTTGGCCCTCCGACCCTGAAGCAAGACCCTGTGTACAGGCCTGGATACTTAGACTGTTGCGCGATAATCGCTTGCTCTCTTCCAGTACTCCAGCTTCTAGGGCAGCTTTAGATTGCCCACGGAGAACAAATTCCTTTGCACGTGTTGGCTCAAAACAAGGCATTACCCGACACGGGCCTCGAGGATGGAGGTTGCAAACTCACTGTTGTCGTCCGTAAACTTCGATCTGAAGCCCTGTTTGCAACAAGGCAAATTTGGTTGGAGCCGTCTGCTGGGACAAGGTTAGACTCCAGGCATGGAGAGGTAGAAAACAAGCTTTCAACATTCTCCTGGACAGGAATAAAGACCATACTCACTGACGGCAATCCCATCCTGGCAGTAGCAAATTTCAGCGAGACTTGCTGCTTTCACACCACACATCCAACATCTTTGCCAAACCCGAATATGGAAACCTATGTCTCATTGGAAGCCATCCACCTCCAAAAGCCGCCGTCAAGCCCTCGAGAAACTTGGGAAGGTGCTGCCGGAACAGCCTAAACTCGCCCTGTGAGTTTGAGGGTCTGGCCACTGGATCGTCAGCGAACTCCCGGGTGCTTTCCTAGGCGCTTGCACTCTCATGATGCAGCGCTGGAGCAACTATGGTTGCGGCTCGCAGACAACGGATGGGAGGCTTAGGCAGGCTAGGATTCGAAGTTTCTCAGCTTTTTGCCTAAAGCTTGCAGTATCAACTGTGAGCACTCCTCAACGTGGTTCCGTGCAATCCTCCATCATGAAATCCTTTCACACAATCCCTTGAGCTTTGAGAGCGCTCAGCAGATGAAGTCAGGTTTCAGGCTTGCATGTGGGCAGGGTCCTATTGTGTAGGCCTCAGTTTCTGACACGAGGCTCTGCGATCACAATTCTCATCCTATGCTGCAGATGCCTAAGGCATTTAAAAGTTAAGCCAGCAAGTGCCCAGAAGGGTACCTGAGCAAATTGGTCTTCCTGATTACATGTCTGACTGATGAAGCTAACTGAAACACCATCTTTCACTGTCTTCAGAGATCTTCTTGTGTCTTGATCGACTTTGCCAGCATCTGCTTTAACCCTTGCTGCTTGCATAAAGGCATGGCTTTTCAACGTGAGCCAGGGCTCCACAATCTTCACGCGAAGCTCGGGATCACGCTCCGTCCTTGATTGCATTGTCGGCTGCGACCGACTGCAGTTTTTGTGAGAACGGACTTTCAAACGGGATGGATGAAGGCTACATTGTCAAGACTACCTTGCTGTCTCAAGGCCATTTGGGCGACGGGGTCGTCGCCCAAGGGAGGAGCATGCACCATCCAGGTATGATGCGAAGTTCAAAGTTTAAAGGATAGCAAACGCCAAAAGAGCCTGATGTACTACATTGCAGGAACTGGTTCGATGCGAGCAAACGCAAGCTTGTCCCCGTGAAGAGCTTTCAAGGAGTCTATGGCGAGCTCTTGCAGCCAAGGAAGCCACTTGGTTTTCAAACGCTTTCAGAAGCTGCACTTTCCAAGTCCTAGCAGCCTCAACCCTTCACACGCCTGAAACCCCGAAATTCTGAACCCCATGCCGCCGCTGGAATCTAAAACGCAGAATCCCCCAAAACATCTCCTACACTAAACCATGAAACCCTTACCCAGCCCTCCCAAAGAGCAATAAGCACCCCGGCCGGATGAGAGCGTGCATGCCGAAGCGGTCCTCGACTGAACTACAATTCGCTCGTCTTGGTAATTTGCAAGACTTGGGGCTCGGCAGATATATCCCAAATATGGGGCTCATGAGAAAACAAGCGCCGCGGAGCAACGTGCAACATGCAAACAAGCCCGGCTCCAGCAGCTGGGGGCGGAGTTCGCCCTCCTCGGGGTTTCCTGGCCAATGTCTGCTCTGATGCTCAATGCAGCTGGGGCGACTTCTTCCGAGGACTTACCTGCGAGGAATGCCTCGCGATCTACAGTATCCCCTTCTACTTGAGCAAGTGGTAGGTAAGTAGGGAGGGTTCTGGGCTTCTCGCGGAAAGGTGAAGAAAGGATTCAGGACGATGTACGGCATGAGAGGCTGTGACAAGGATGAATCTGCACTTGAGCATGAGCAGGAGGAAAGACTTGGCGAATGAAGATAGAGAGTCTATGGTCTGGAGAGGAGGCGAGACACCAATATTGTCTGAAATGTAGAGGTTGTGTTGTAGGGGTATATTGAGGACTTGTGGTGTCTCTGTATATAAACCTATACATACATACATGCATACATA